>JAVQKI010197361.1:0-11703 GCA_036025975.1 Nematalosa erebi
TCTATTGAGTTTGATGTGGTCCTTGGTGAAATTTGTTTTGAAAAATACATGTAAGAAATGTTTCAGATAAACACAACGTGGTGATATCAGGTATCACTGACAATACCTTTAATTAAACCACTTCCAAATGGCTATAGTAAATTGTTCTTGTTGTGAAACCACTGTGGGCTGTTTTGGATGCAAATCTTTTTTTTTTTTTTTTTTTTAAACCCTGATCACGTGTCGCCCCCTGCAGCCTGGGGACGACATCGTCTTAATGGCGGAGGCCCTGGAGAAGATGTTCCTGCAGAAGATCTCCGAGATGCCCCAGGAGGAGACGGAGATCACGGTGATGTCAGGCAAAGGTCGTGGCCGCGGCAGGAGCCGAGACCCAGGTACAGTACCGTGGTGTGCGTGTGTGTGCGCGTGCGCGCATGCACACGCACGAGTGTAAAGTTCAGTCAGAGTTCACTCTGGCGGGAAACTCTTGCTCACCAACCTGACCTCAAAGCTTTGCTTACTCATGCATGCGAATTTACGCGTGACTTAATCAGTGTCTGCCCCACGGACCTGAAGCATGGCTCATACCCTTAGATTCTCTCTCTTTCTGCCCTACACACTCCCTCTCTTTCACATTCAATTTCTTACTTTCTGTTTATTCCTCACACTCTCAATTTTTTTTCAACTTTTGCTTTCTCTCTCTCTCTCTCTCTCTCTCTCTCTCTCTCTCTCTCTCTCTCATATTCCATTCAGGCCTTAACTTGAAACCAGGCTCCGGCATGGACTCCCCATCGACGACCCCCCAGACGCGCGGGCTGTCTAGCATGGCCGCGGGCCCACAGACCAGAGGGCTGCCGCCACAGGGCCCACCCCAGCTACCTCCCCAGCCTGCCATGCAGCCGATGCCCCCGCGAGTGCCCCCCCTGCTCCCCACGCACGCGCCCCAACTGGGGCCACCCTACCCGCTGGGCCCGCTGGACTGTGCCCCGCCGCCCCCTCCCATGATGACGTCTGTGCCTCCCCCTCCCCAGACCGCCTTGCCACCCGCACCAATCCTTCAGAGCCCACTCCCACACAAAGTGAGTGTTTTTGAGGGATGAGCCAAAAGCCAATTTAGAGTGCCCTGTACTCCTGTTTATTGACATTTCAGTTGATGTCACAATGATGTTTGTATGTTATTGACTGTTAAATTGAAACAGAAACTCCATGAAGCTCTATTTGTTTTACCTAAGTGGAGCAGTTTAATGAAGCTTCTGTTAGCTTGAAGTGCTTTGAGTAACACCTGTGCTTTCCTCATTAAATCATGTTAAAATAATTATTGTGAAGCTTCATTGATAATGGCATCGGCTGTTTCTTTCTTTTCTTTTGTTTTAAAGCACTTTGATTTAAATGTGCTATATATATATTGGACGTTACTTATTTACTATTGATAATGACATCAGCTGTAGTGTTTTGTCCAATTTGTTTCAAATGGCCTTCCTGATCACTTCCTCCTTCGTCCCTAGCTCACACCGCGTTTACCTTCACATGCTCCTTTGCAGCAGAAGAAAAGCCAGAAGAGGAAAGCTGACACAACGACACCCACCGCAAACGACCAGCTGAGCGAGTCCTCGCCAGCGGAGTCCAAGTCAGGCAAGACGCTGCCGCGACGCGAGAGCATGCGACCCACCAAGCTGCCCAAGAAGGAGATCCCCGACTCTCTGGGTATGGTGGGTGCGCACAGCCCCAAGCAGCAGGAACAGTTGCGCTACTGCGCCGGCATCGTCAAGGAGATGTTTGCCAAGAAGCACGCCGCCTACGCCTGGCCTTTTTACAAGCCTGTGGACGTGGAGTCGCTGGGCCTGCACGACTACCATGACATCATCAAGCATCCCATGGATCTTAGTACCATCAAGGTGAATGCCTGCCTGTGTGTGCAACTGCCTTGCGACTCAGAAACCTCACTTGTGGTTTTTCACAGCTCTGGATGGAGAACTTCAGCCAAAAGCCCAGACTATAACTAAACTCCCAAACTAAAATAAAGGACCACTCCCCCTTTTGTCAACTAATGACGTATAACCCCACCCCAATGTGCAGTTAGATGTTTAAAGTTGAAAAAAAAAAAAAAAGTGTCTTCACACTTTTAATCGCTTACAATTAATGCGTGATTGAATGATTGAATATTGTGAGAATGTCACTCTTATTGTGGTTTACAATTCAGCTTAATTCCCTCCCCTGTTTCAGGTTAAGTTGGACAACAGGCAGTACCGGGATGCGCAGGAGTTTGCAGGTGACGTGCGGTTAATGTTCTCCAACTGCTACAAGTACAATCCTCCCGACCATGAAGTGGTGTCAATGGCACGGAAACTCCAGGTACTTGCCTCCTGTTTATACTCTATGCCCCAAACTCACGTCGTTCCTTCAGCTCTGTCGTGCCAAAATAATGTCCAATTGACCACGTCCCTGAGCGATTCCCTCGGTCCCCCCTCTCTTCAGGACGTCTTTGAGATGCGCTTCGCCAAGATGCCCGACGAGCCGGAGGAGACGCTGACTCCTGCTCCCGCTCCCATACTGCACCCCGCACCCGTCAAGACGCAGCCTCCGATTGGCCCCGGATCCTCCTCGGACTCCTCCAGTGACTCGTCCTCCGAGTCGGACTCGTCCACAGACGACTCGGAGGAAGAGCGTGCTCAGAGGCTCGCTGAGCTCCAGGAACAGGTGAGGGAGCTTAGGAACAGCTTGAGCAGTCCAAATGTTGCTAAGTATTTTAGTTTTTAGACTGCATTTCATTCATGGTTTCGGACAAGGTAGCAATGACAACATTATTAGCTTGGTTCAATGTTCAGGAAGCACCTCAGTAGATAGAACAGGCCATCTCTGCTGGGCATCAATCAGCTTTGTGAACGCTTGTGGTAATTTTAATTAATGCTGAGTCACTGAGCAGTTGGGACTGGGTCTAATCCCATAAGCAAGATACAGTGCAAGAACATCTCAGAAAAGACATGCGTGCACACACACCAAAGGCCGATAAAGGCCGAAAGGAGACTAAAGCACACACACCATACCATGTAGTACCCAGTGTCCCTAGACACGCAAATAGAGAGACGGCACACACAGACCTCACCATACCATGCAATACCCACTGGCACACAGATACCAAGACGGGAGTTCCAGTCTTCCAAGGCACCTGGGCCTGATAAGACGAAATTTTGCGCATATCTCACCTTGGGCTGGAAAGATCTTTCTGCAGAAACATCCAAGTCACTTGCTGTTTGGTGGCACTCAGTCTAGACTTTAGTTATAGATGTAACACGTTGGTATTGTGAATAAATGCTCACCGACATCTGTGTCTGCATCTTTTCGTCTCAGTGGAGCTGAATTCCAAAGTGCAGCTAGTTAAACATGAGGTACTGATACTGTAGTATGCAGGAAGGCCACCTGTGATGCTAGACACATCTGCTGACTGTTGCCCCCAACTTCCACACCCCCCCCACCCCTCTCCTGTTCTGTCTGCAGCTGAAGGCTGTCCACGAGCAGCTGGCTGCCCTGTCTCAGCCTCAGGCCAGCAAACCAAAGAAGAAGGAGAAAGAGAAGAAGGAGAAGAAGAAGGACAAGCACAAAAAGAAGGCGGGAGCCATGTTAGACGAGATCCCCGAGCCCCAGATCCCTGTGCTGCAGCCCCCCAAGAAGAGCAAGAACAACAAGGACCCGTTGCCCAAGAAGACCAAGAAGCTTGGGTAAGCCAATTCTGTACCATTTCTGTTTGCCACATTGCACATATTTACAGTGCTATATTCTTCCAAGTGTCCTCAAGATTTAATAGATTTTGCAGTCAACATAGTACAAATAATAGGAACCCCTGATTCTCTCTTATAGTCATTTTTATAGTTAATTATCCCAGGTTGTGTCAAGATTTTACCATCTTAATCACCATCTGTCTTCCTCTTTCTCTCTTTCTGTTTTCTTTTTTCCTCTTTTTCTCCACAGTAAGAAGGACGGCGTGAAGAATAACCGCTCCATCCCACCGCCAGGCCCCATGCCTTCTACACTGCAGCCCGTGCCAGGCCTGGATCCGGAAGAGGACCTGCTAGGCTCCGGCGGTGCCCCCGGCGGCCCGGAAAAATGCAAGCCCATGACCTACGAGGAGAAGCGGCAGCTGAGCCTAGACATCAACAAGCTGCCTGGGGACAAGCTGGGCCGCGTGGTGCACATCATCCAATCACGCGAGCCCTCACTGAAGAACTCTAACCCGGACGAGATCGAGATCGACTTTGAGACGCTCAAGCCCTCTACGCTGCGCGAGCTGGAGAGATATGTGTCGTCCTGCCTACGCAAGAAGAAAAAGCCAGCAGGTTTGTGGCTTTGTTTTTTTGTTGTTTTTTATATCATATTTATAACTTTTGAGTCTTTTTAACTCAGCAGTATTTCAGAGACCAAAAACCTGCTAGCTTATACTAATGCTGAATGCTGACCGTTGCTTGTTCACCTTTTAGAAAAGTCCATGGAATCCATGAGCGCCACTAAGACCAAGGGCTCTTCCTCTGACTCTGGCAGTAGCAGTGAGTCCAGCTCCTCTGACAGTGAAGACTCGGAGACAGGTAAGGCAGCTGTGTTTGTAGAGGTCAAAGGTCGTTAGGCACTCTTGTGAGGATCAAGATGATGTGCTCTGTCTGTCTGTCTGTCTCATTGTTGTCCACTCACATGTTGCTGGCCTCTTGGGCAGGGATGGCATCCAAGCAGAAGAAGAAGGGCCACTCGGGGAAGGAGGGCAAGAAGTCTCACCACCAGGCCCTGCCGCCCGGCATGCCCCAACCCCACATCGCCCCTCTTCCCCCGGCCCAGGTGATGCAGCAGCCCATGGCCTCGATCAAACAGCAGCAGCAGCCCCAGCACCCGTCGCCCATGGCCTACATGCCGCCGCAGCCCGTCGCCGCCCTGGAGTCCTCGCAGCTCCTGGAGAATACGTTCGATTCCCTGCACAACTTCGGACAACCCCTCATGCACCTGTCGCACCACGCCAGCGACTCCTCGTCCCCCGCCGGCCCGCCGCCTCACCTGGGCGCTCCCCAGCCCGGGAGCACCGTGTCCCCCGAGACCCATCCATTCCTCAATCAGCATGCTATACTCCCATCCCCAGGTAACACACTGCAGACCCCTGTCTGACCTGAAATTTTGGACTGCTACACCTCTACAGTTGCTTAAGCTTTAATGAGGTTTTGCGGTACATGTACTTGCTGACATAGTGTTAAGCTTTAATTAGTAGCTGACCAGGTTTGTTTGTTTATTGATCAAATGTCTCCAGGTCAATACTTGTAAGTCAAAGGTTTGTTGTTTGTAGGCAGGATGTGAAGGAGTAAATAGTCTCTCATGAAATCTCTTTGTTTTCTTCTCTATATCTTTCCCCCCTCTTCCTCCACCTCTTCCTCTCTTTCTCCGTTCAGCCCTACACAACGCCATGCCTCAGCAGCCTTCCCGGCCCAGCAACAGGGCGGCCCCTCTACCTCTAAAGCCCCCCCAGCAGACCGTGTCGCAGCAGCCGCCGCCACAACAGCAGCAGCAGCCACCCCCGCCTCCACAGCAGACCCTCCAGCCCCAACAGACTCTGCAGCCCCAGCCTCAACCCCCTCAGCCCCAGCCCCAGCCCCAACCTCCTCAACAACAGCAACAGCAGCAGCAGCACCACCTTCCCCCACATCTCATGCACCCTCCCCAGCCCCTCCGTCAGCGCCCACTCTCCCCACCCACCCTCACCCCGCAGGGCCTGCTTTCCTCCCAACCACCCCAGATGCTGCTGGAGGACGACGAGGAGCCCGGACCCACGGTGCCCCTCAACCTGCTGTACCTGCAGCACCTCCAACAGACAGGCAGACAACAACAACAACAGGCATCCCTGCTGCAGTCGCTGCCTAATAGACAACAACAACAGCAGCAGCAGCAGGCAGGCCAACCTCCTCTGCTTCAGTCAGTGCAGGTCCAGTCCCAGCTGGCTCCGTCACAACTTCCCACCCAGTCACAGACTCTGACCCAACCGCCGCCATCCCACCAACCCCCCAACCAGCAGCAGCAGCAGCAACAACAACTACAGCAGCAGCACCAGGCCAGGCACCTGCAGCAGCAGCAGCAACAGCAACAACAACCACCACCGCATCCCCAGCAGCAGCAGCAGCAGATGGGCTTCTCCCAGGGACCCGTGCCCAGCCCTCAGACACAGCCAGTGCCGCATAAAGTCCCCATGTCCTCTAGTAAAGCACAGCAGCACAACATCATCCAGCAGCAGCAGCAGCAACCTCCGCCACAGTTGCAGCAAACCCAGCAGCATCCCTCTCCACGTCAACACAAGACTGACCCCTACAACACCGGTGAGGGAAAAGAGAGAGAGAGCTCAGTATGCCTGATGGTGACATTTACCTGCATTCCCATCAAGATGGGAATGCAGGCCATCTGCATGCATGCTGTGATGTGACGTGCTAACTGCAATGCTGCTTTGTGTTGTGACAGGTCACATGAGGGAGTCTCCTCTCATGATGCATTCGCCACAGCTTTCCCAGTACCAGCCCATGCACCAGTCTCCCCAACACAACATGCAGCCCAAAAAAGTGAGTCACTGGGATCAGTCGTGTTCTTTTTTACCCCATTATCTTGCAATGGTGTAATGTTTGAACATGCTCTCCTTCGAACAGCATTGCCTACAGGGTGTAATTGTTGGTGTTTTGGAATTAGAGGGGGAGAATATGAAGAGAGAAATTGCTCAAAATGAATTTCAAGAGGTGCTTAGTCTGTCTTGTGTGGTGGTTCTAGATTGGGTTGGTAAATATTTTGGATGTGTTTGGTCTGGGCTATGTTTCATATGTGGTGATGTTCGGCTTTAATCGTCTCTGGTGGTGGTTGTGTTAAGGAACAGAGGCCTCCCTCGGCTCTAAGCGGGTTGAAGGAGGAGAAGCTGCCCCCGTCGCCAGTCATGCGGGGAGAGCCCTTCAGCCCTGCCATGCGCCAAGAGTCCCACAAGCATCCCGAGGCAAAGGCCATGTCGGGCCATAGCCAGCAGAGTGAGTAATGGCACAGCTCAGCACGGTGCCTCTTCTGGATCAATGTGTGCTCTGTGTGTGTGTATGTGTGTGTGCTTGCTTATCTTTTCTCTGCTACTCGCCTTAGAAGCACGCCTAACCCTCCACTTTAGTATAAAAGTCAAAGTATTCAGTTATAGGCAACTGGACGACTTTTGAGTTTGAAGACGTTTCACCTTTTATCGAAAAAGGCTTCCTCAGTTCTGGCCTGGAGTTTGAAAGACCAGGAGATGTATCTCTGGAATGTGGGTGTAACTGTGAACTGTGTAAAGTATGAGTATTAAGTATAAAAGTGAGTATTTGTTGTGATTCCAGGGGAGCCCAAGTCGTCGGACAGCTCGCGTCCCATCATCCGCTCATCTGAGTCCAGTGGGCCTCCCTCAATGCAGGAGAAGGACAAGTTCAAACAGGAGCCCAAAACGCCTGTTGCCCCCAAAAAGGTACAGGTGGGTTCACGGGACTACTATACCTACAAACATAATGTTAATTTCTGAGGATTTTAAGACCGTCCTTGTTGAGGAATTATATATGCACAAGATAATCACGTGCAGACACATGAGAATGGATTGTAGTTTCAGTGTATTTCAGTTTTTCCCTGGTCCAAAAGTTTTTGGTTTTCCCCCCTTTTTGGGTTTGGTGACATGAAGAGTTCACCACAGTGTTGCAACTGTTGACATTAGGCTTCAAGTTAAACTATTTCACACTTCTGTCTTGAGAGTTGTATTTCACACATCTGTGAAGTGTAATATATTTTTTCAGCACACAAATGAGATCCCTGAAAAAGATTGCATTTTTTTTTTTTTTCCCCTCCCCTGTATTGGTTTGACAGGATGTGAAGTTAAAGAATATGGGTTCGTGGGCCAGCCTGGCTCAGAAGTCCACTTCCACACCATCCTCAGCGGTCAAGTCATCGAGCGATTCCTTTGAGCAGTTCCGCCGTGTCGCCCGCGAGAAGGAGGAGCGGGAGAAGGCCCTGAAGGCCCAGGCGGAGCAGGCAGAGAAGGACCGCCAGCGCCGAGAACAAGAGAAGCTACGGTGAGCACAGGAAGAATACCAAACATTAAAAAGTCCAAAAACAACTGGACTTTGCTGCTACATTTTGGATGGAAAGTGATCGCATGGCTGGTGTTCAATTTGTTAGCATGTTGTCATGAATCTTTTCGTTACCTTGATTGAGAGACTTGTTTGTAAGGTCATAAACTGCCTAACTGGTATGATGACTCAGTTGGAATTTAACCTTTTGACTGTTTGACCTTCGCTACCCTTCATCAGGGGACGGGATGAGGAGGATTCAATGGAGCCGACTCGCCGTCAGCATGAGGAGCCCCGCCGGAGACAGGAGCAGCCACAACCGCAGGTGCAGCCACCCCAGCAGCAGCAGCAGCAGCACGCGTCGCACTCGCAGTCCCAGGGCCAGGTCCACTCGCCAGCCCAGCCCGCACAGGCCCCACCAACGCCACCGACCTCCAGTCAGAGCGCTATGGACCAGCATCAGAGGGAGCATCTGCGCCGCCGAGAGCAGGAACGCAGGAGGAGAGAGGCGGTGAGCATCACACACTGCAGTCCTATGACACACTCATGTGTATATGTGTGCATGTGTGCGCACACACACACACACGTGCGGTGAGCGGAAACAGAAATGCAACTTGGAACAATTTTAAACGCATATGTGCATAGCTCCAGTGTATGTCAGGAAATTAGAATTATTTAAAAAAAATCTTAGCTACAGACACATTTTTTTTTTTTCCAAATTACAAAGACAGAGAGGGGTGTGCAATGTAAAATTGTACAATACTTCATTTGAACTCATAAAATGCAGTACAGAAATGTTAAATATAGCATAGATATTTTTAATTCTTTGCCTGTTTTGTGTAAAGAGTGAATATTTAATGTTTATTCATTTTTGATCCTCCACGGCAATAGCAGTCGCTTGTTGCAACGGGCCATTCAGAGCTAAATTGAGATATAAAATGTGTGCGCTAAAATGGTCGACTTTCTTATTTCCGCATGATTTGACAGTATATTGCACTTTCACATTATGAATGAACCGTGTCCAAGTTCATAGTAGATACCTTTTAAAAGTGCTTTCGTGGAGAAGGTAGAAGTTTGTTGTGCCTTAGAAAACACATAGGTATTTGCATTACGGCAAACAAAATTAACAAGTTGTCCGATATTGTAAACTTACAAAGGAGGGATGTGACCACCATAAATCAAATGCATACAGCTTGCACATGACGTTAGCATCGTTTTGCTAAAAACACTAGCATCTAACGCCACTATCTGCAGTGCACAAAAAAAAACTGCTTGCCATAATCTAGCAGTATCCATAATGCAAGTTTCATACAAGTCACCAATTCCTGGGATTTCAATCATGTAGGCATAGGCTTCAGAGCAGCAGATTACAGCTGCGTTGTCTATCAGATTTGTTAGCCAGGTTAAGGATGCACATAAAGTGTCCACGGTTCATAATGAGTTCAGAGACATAGTGTTTAACTAAATGCAGATATCACACCATTGGAAGCATGCCAGTACAAATATGTTTTCATTGAATAGAGGAGGTTGTCTGGAGTCTGGCAATATAAGAATCATGATGGTGGGATACTGTATCACTTAACAATCTGGGAAAATATATGTACTGACAATATATTATTAATTTTTATATTGTATTCATATTTTATTTCATAGAGAAGAATGGGGGTGCAATAGACACAGGGCCTCTCTATTTCTGAGTGCTGAAATTACAATACTTGCATGTGCCCTAGCTTTATGACCAGGTCTGAGAACCACTATTGATATGGAAAATAAATTATTTATGTTGGGATGGGGGGCATTGGAGAGAATGTAGAAATTGTATGTGATTTCAAGACTGAATCGCTAATCATACAGAGACATGCTACACACCATTGAAATCATAAGGATCTCTTGTTTATTGTACATGCGAGAAACCATATTTGAGTGACGTGATCGAGATATTTCACCTATAGCAATTGGTATGAGATGCAGATGCAGAGCTATAATAATATGAGAAAATTCAAAGCTAAATATCTTTTGAACCACAGTTTCATGTGATGCATGTATGCATTCTGTGTAATGAAGACTTGGAGTAATCTTACATAGATGAATGGTTCTGAATTCTCATGCACTGCTCTTCCCCTGCAGGGTCACATTTTATTTTATTTTATTTAAAATTATTTTATTGTTTAACATATATATGTGTATGATTTATTCTCTTTCAGATGGCAGCTATGGTTGACATGAATCTCCAAAGTGATTTAATGGCCATCTTCGAGGAGAACTTGTTCTGAAAATCATGATTTAAACTTCCTCCTGAACTGAAAGGAATTAATTTAAAAGAAAGAAAAAACAAGAAATAAACAAACTGCATATTCCTATGGTGGGAAGAAATGAACAGGGGATAATGAAAGACATAAATGCACGGGGCAGTGGAATTTACAAACACTGAACTGGTCCCCGTCGAACCCCTGAGAAAACAAAAATGCCTGCCAGATTGAGACGGGCTGCGTCCACGAGTGGATAGCCTGATCGCCGCTGCCACCACCCTCACTGCGGCTTCATTTTCCTGCACATGTGACGTTGTCATGGCAGCAAGGGCCTAGAAGGACTCGATTGGCGCAGCGCTTTGTGAGACAGAGCTGAGGATCAGTGGTCTGACACCACGACTGCGGAGCGGACGATTGGCTCTGATGATGATGATGATGATGATTGATTTAAATATTCTTAATTACCTGTCATTTAAGGCATCCATGAACTGCCATTTGTCGTTGGGAGGGAGGAGGGGATTAACAAGGCAAGAGGCTGTTTTGCTTTCTTTCCCCTTTTTTTTCCCGTTGTTTTTCGGAGAACACATCCAAACAGATTGCGGGGTGGGGATGGGCACTTAAATATGAAATCTTGAGTTGTCACTTCTCAGGAGGAGGTGCAGCCTGCCTTACACCTCTGACCTGTACACACACACTCTCTTACACACACACACACACACACACACAGTACAACAGTATACTCACTGACCTGGACGTATGAACAAAGAAATGACCCATTATTTACAAACCAGAGAGGAGTGTTACAATGTGCAGATTTTTTTCATTATGTTGGAGCTACTGTAAAAAGGTATTTTCTTATTCTATGATTACTGTTCTTTTGTTTTTCTTTTTTTATATTTTAACCCTCTTATCAATGCCATTCACCATCTATGTCTATGCCAAACAACTATTTTCTTTTATGCTGAAGCTCTAGTCATGAAATTCTTCATTTAACTTTTGTCTTTTCTTAATATATAAATATATTTTTCTTGTCCAGTCCCCTGCTCAATGGGCCTAGCTAGCCTGATGGTAAATAGACTAATATATGCATTACTCCCTACAAGTGTTTATTGAGGGCAAAACCCATCAAATATGCATCCATTCATCTGGATTTTCACATCACGTCGTGATCATGTTGTCATGGATGTCTTTCGGTAACCAAGTCATGTTATGAATGGTAACCATGGAACCATCACCCTAGTGCAGAGCTCAACCTACCACCACAGAGATCGCTGATATTGGGCCTTCTCACTGAGCTGTTCTGATTTTTTTTTTTTTTTTTTTTTCAAGAAAACTTTGAACATGTATGTCTATTGTACAAAGAGATGCAAAATTTTGTAATTTTTTTTTTTTTTTTTATT
>JAVQKI010197470.1:0-15474 GCA_036025975.1 Nematalosa erebi
CCCCAGCCCCACACATACACAAACACACACACACACACACACATACACACACAGACACATACTTCCTTTTGCAAGTCTAATGCAGATCTGACTGACCGGTCATTTCCAGTTCATTTGGCACGGAGACACAGAGACCGAGTGTGTCTGAGATAGAAATGTGTTTTTCGGTCTCATGCCTTCTGTGGAGACTTTGGTCTCTTCAACTGGGAACCCAATTAAGGCCTGTGCGTATTAAATGTGTAGATATGGGATATCAGAAATTACGAAATTACGTCTTTAATTAGAGGAAAAGACCAAACCTTGTACAGTATGTGACTTTCTATAGGAAATCGGGGAGTCTGTATTCGTATTTGATGAATGTGACATTTCTTGTGGGATCATCAGGATGCTGGCCTTGCAAATTCAATTTGTGAGAGAAAAGACCCATTAAAGTCTTCACTGCAGCAGCAACATCCTCAACACTGCAGTGTCTAACCACAAAGCCTCTTATCCACGCGAGCCAATGATCCACTGCTGAGGATAAAGCACCCGTGAAGGGGATTTCACCCTGTGAGATTTCTCGCTCCACCCGAGAGAGGTAAGGACTGGCTGTGCAGGGTGTTAAGAGACAAAATCACAACCCAGGATAAAGAAAGCCAAAAAAAAAAAAAAAAAACATACCACAAATGCATTTAAAACGAAATTTTGTATTATCTTTTTTTTTGGAAAATGCAAACAAAATAGGGCCCCAAAAACAGTCAGATAGATGTCTCAATAACTTACTCACTGCTCTAGATAATAAACTGCTACTGCAGGCAAAGCTGCTGTTCCTAAATAAACTTATTTCCGATAGCAACACTCCTACAATCCGCCTCAGGGGAGTTTTTGCACCGCACTGATACAAGATTACAAAGAGCCCAGCAGAGAGCCTCACCAGGGACCTCAGAGAGAGAGAGAGAGAGAGAGAGAGAGAGAGAGAGAGAGAGAGTAAGCTCAGATGATGGGAAACTACAAGGTTTGCAGTGGGTAGTGCAACACTGCAGCAGGATATCTGCATTTTATAACACTCTCACGGAGGCCAAAATAAGCAGCCGGCAACTTAAGATATTTGTGTTCTCAGTGTGAGGCTGTGTTCTGTGCAGGGATGGGTGGTTTTATCTCTTGCTGATTTGGAGTGCACACACACACACACACACACACACACACACAGATTTACTCAGGTACACAGATTTACTAAGGTCTTGGTATCAGCAGTGCTACTTAAGCATTTTGCCTAGCTGTGCACTAAAATCCTGTGGAATTCTTGGAGGGCAGATCTGTACTGCTTTATACTGTAATTCAGATTCCAATTCCTCCAGCACCTGTTTGTTTTACCCTCCGGATTCCTCTGAGTATATTCAGGATATTTTGACAGCAATAAGATGCATACGAGAAGCAATCATGGCATAATATTTTCTTGACTGCAAATAGCACCCTAAAGCTTAGTTAACTGAGAGAGTGTGTTGAAAGTGAAACAGACTGTTTCATGAAAGCAAGGGCTTTCTGTAACAAGATTTCTGTGCCTGCACAGAGCACATGACATTCGACAAGTCCTACCCTTGGGAATGAGAGGAGTGACAGGCCAGATCCAGATGAATGTTGTCTCTTTTGTCCCTGCCCCCGTGAACATGTCGCTACTTTTATGCAATGGTAATAATACAAGATGACACATGCAAGGCGAAAAGGTTTGGATGGCCAATCCCCGAATGGATTCACTTGGGTCTCTTAAGTCACACCACGAGGGCCCTGTCTGCCTGAATCTTCCCCTCTTCTCTTGTGTCATGTCTAAATAAGGGAAGAGAATAGCCTGTCTGTGCCTGTGTCCTTTCTTCTTGTTGCTCCGGTGAGGAGAGAGGGGAAAAAAAATAGATTGCCGCGCAAGCCATGCATGTAAATGTCTGTGGGATTATAAATGCATATGGATGAGGTGAATCCACAGGCTTTTAAATACTTCACAAACAGCGACATGCCATTAGGACGAGACAAGGTTCCCCCTTTGGAGCACCTTAACTGCTGGAGCCCAAACACCAAGCCCTTACTCTCTCCTGTTTCAATATTTAACATACACTCTCTTTTTCTTTCTGTCTTTCTTTCTTGCTCTCTCTCTCTGTTTATCACCATATCTACTGCTCTTTCGCCTCTCTCTTATACTCTTTCTACTTCTCTCACCAGCTCCCTGCCATAAAAACCACACTGCCTGGTGTGTGTGTGTGTGTGTGTGTGTGTGTGTGTGTGTTTGTGTGTGTGTGTGTGTGTGTGTGTGTGTGTAATGCATTATATCCACATTGAAGGTTGATGTGCGATTTGGTTTTCTGTTCACATGCACATGCAAAGGTCCATTCTGTCTGTGTCTCTGTCTAAATTAGCAGAACCTTCTAATGAAATCAAATTTATGGAATATGTAAGGCACTAATTGGGAGGACGGTGGAATATAAACTAGCCCATAAAAAGCAATGGTCCATTTTGTTGACAATCATAGGGCCAGTGGTAGCAGTTCCTGCATTTACTGTTTCACAGTAACTTCTTTGATTACTTAAGGGAAAAAAAGGCATTCTGTGCTGAAATTAAAGAAAGGTAAACACAAAATGGAACAGCCTGTAAACAAACAACTCCCAAGAACACCAGGCCTCTGGAACACAGTTTCACAAGGTAGTCAGGCTGCTGTAATCAACTGCCATTCAATCACAATCTTGTGTTAAGCAGGGCCATCTGGAATGAGTGCTTTTGAATGATTGGGTGAACTTGGCAGATACAGCTGACCATACGGTGCCCAAATTCCTCATGAAGGGGAGCGACATTGATCGCTCTGCAGCTTTGCTCACATGTGCTGCTACTGTTCGCTTTCCTGTGAATTTTTTCCCCTTCCATCTCCCCTTTCTCTGTCAGACTCTTCAAAGGGGCCTCACTGAAGAAGAGGAGTGAGGTGCAATGCCCAGAGAGATGAAGAGCTAGCTAGAGCAGCATGGACAGATAGCGCCTTTAGCCAAAGGAACAAAGACGCTGTCTCCAGCGTTCTCAATTCTGACTCCAGATTGAGATGAAGCGCAACACTAGCAGGTTTCGTCCGCCTGTCAGAATGCCATTGCATAAGCATGCTGCTCTGAGCCACTTGTCGTGGCCTCTTTCTCTGGTTCAGGATCGAAATTGAAAAGGACTCTCGCCCGCACTCTGTAGCCCAGCCATCTACCTGCAAATACTTTGGCCCTATTGGGGGCACAAGTGCTGCAAGAGAGGAGTATTGTCTGCCTGTTTGCTTGCGGAGAGTGGATATGATCTCACTCTTAATGACAAGCGATCCCCATTAATGGACGGCAGAGAAGCGCCAACTTCTGTCCAGAGAGCCTCTCAACAAATGGTGAAGCCACTAAACAACAGATGGGCTTGCTGCCTGCTCTCTCTCCTTCTCTCTCTCTCTCTCTCTCTCTCTCTCTCTCTCTCTCTCTCTCTCTTTCTCCCTCAGCACTCAGACTCACAGCACTACCTGCCAGACAATGCTTGTCATCTGCTCCAAGGGACGTGGTGAGGAGCAAATGCAGCTTTGGACCTGTGAAATGTCAGTCACCGACCGCAGTGCCATGGAAATCACCACTGACCCATTTCTATTGTGGCGGCCCTGTTGGACACCACTGCCCCTGACTGGCATCAGTGGATCCTCAGAGGAATGTGTGCTGGAGGCTGTTGAATGAGAAATGTATGCATCGTATCCTCTTGTCAATGTTTTTCTAAAATAAGTCTTTGTTTATCTCTTAATACAGATAAGAATATTGTTTGCAAGGTTGAGTATTTGCCCATTTATAAGATACATGTACATTTTACATTTACTGTAGTAGATGCTTTTATCCAAAGCGACTCACTTTTTTGTCAACGATGTTCAGGGCCAGTTGCTCCTAGAGCAATGTACTGAAGGGGTTAAGTGCCTTGCTCAAGGGCACAGCGGTGGCAATGGGGATTCGAACCCTCAACTCTTCAGTCTACCAACACACTAGTCAGGTACCTTAACTGCTACCCTACCAAGGCCCCTGGAAATAATATAGACTTAGTTTGGGACTTTTCGTAGTATTTCCTCTTAGTAAAACTCAAATCAAATCAAATCACAATTACTGAACAACAGACAAAAGTAAGATTCCTTTCTTTAGTCCTGCCCTGACAAAACCACAGCACCCACCTCCTTCTGGTGATACTTGATAGCAAGTTTGAGTTTGGCCAGGTCACGGCACTCGCGTGGGTCCAGCTCCTCGCTGTGGTCGTCGCGATGGTTGAGGATGATCTCCAGCTCGCGCGAGCTGCGTGCCTGGTCCAGCAGGTCCTTGGCGAAGAGCTTGCACTGGTGCGAGAGCTCCTCGTACTCCTGACGGAACTCGTTCTCCACCTTGCTGAGCTCTTTGAGCTCCCAGCCCAGGCGGAAGGCTGTGAGGATTGGGTCCTCGCTGGAGAGAGCGATGAGCGAGGGCGACGCCAGCGTCTTGTAAATGTTTAGGCGTGAGCGCGAGTGGCGCAGGCTGTCCACCTCCGAGCTGGACACGCACTCCACGCAGTCGCAGCGGATCTGGTGCGGCCGCGGCACTGTCACCTTGCGCTGCACCAGCAGCTTGATGATCTCATAGTTGTTGGTGTGCGCTGCCAACATGATGGGCGTGATGTCTGGTGTGAATTCCGAGAACTGCGTGTCCATCATCATGGCAGGTACCTGGATGGAGGAGAGCAGTAGAGGGTTGATTAGATGGTTAGTGCAATAGGATGGTGGAGGACAATGGGGGGCACATGAAGACAATGCAGCAGTAGTGATTAAATAGCAAATCACACTACTGGAGAAGTTTGATGTTGATG
The DNA here is from genome assembly GCA_036025975.1 of Nematalosa erebi. Lineage (NCBI taxonomy): Eukaryota > Metazoa > Chordata > Actinopteri > Clupeiformes > Clupeidae > Nematalosa > Nematalosa erebi. The sequence goes on from JAVQKI010197470.1 coordinate 4,846, forward strand.
AAGTGAGAGGTAAGAGATTTGCAAGGGCAGTAAAATGCTGTATTCATTGTCTGTTTTCATACTTATATTTCATACTTACATATTAACATACTTACATATTAACCAAATTACCAATATATAGTATATAAATGATTAAACAGAGGAAGAGACGGTCTGTGCATGTCAAATGTTTTTTTGCTGTGAATCAATCCATAGCCCTGTTATCACCTAAGTCACCGAGTGCTAGTAGGAAAAAGATTAAGAAAATTTGATGCAACATAGACTGAGAAAGTATCTGGCAGCTTGCACTGACTTCAAACAACAGGGCTATAGATTGATTCACTCTGGATTTCCTATACAAATAATACAAGTACAAATTCATGTTATTTTTGGATGCACTGCTTGCCTTTTGGCATCCAAAGCAAATGAAAATTTGTAGACAAGCAAATCTCTGCTCTGATCAATGCAGGAGGCTACTGCCAACCCTATTCAAAATGCATTTCTGCTCAGTTCAGGAGATGTAATATCTCTATGGTGAAAGATTCATATCACTGACCAACAATAGGACTGCAGACTCAACTTAATGCACATAGATTTGATCAAATCATCAGCAAGTCTATGATTTACAGCTCTCCCTTTGAAAGGGATTTCCGCATTGATTCCATCACTGCCTGGGTGTTTTGGCAAAGGCAGACACCATTAATCTCATTTAGGAGCTTAGATACACATATCAGCCATCCCACAGAACAGCGGCTCACCATTCAATGTCTATCTGAACTCAACACGAAACATTCTCTCTAGTGTCACTTTACCAAGCTCCATGGGACATATTTTGAATGAACAAAAATGGTGCAGTGAGAGGCAGAGTGGAGAGAATTAATTCTGGAACAGAGCTGAAGCCATGATGCAGGTAACCACAGAGGAGGTGAAGGTGGTTTGGAGACAAATACGTAAGCATGAGACCTACAGCTAGTAATGGACAAGGGTTAATTCGATTAGTAATGTCTGAAAGGCATTGGGGAGGATGAGTAAGGAATATAAAGAGGAAATCTGTCCCAAGCTTAATTTGAAAGAATGGATTGAAGAGTAGCGTGAGTGGGTACTGTATGTATAACATCACACAAAAACACCACACATTTTAGAGAACTTTACATTGTCCCTGGTAGTGATGTTTGTCATGATTTTCCAGGGCTTGATGAATATTTGATTTCTACGACAAAAACCAGGGGAGTGCAGTGTTGTAAGGAAGATGTGGCTCAGAGGAGACACGTGCTCAGTTGACATCACATGGCAGAATAGCACACTAAGACACCCGTGTGAACAGGTTAATTTTAGGTGAATGGAGTTTGGTTATTTAGCATTGTTTTCATGTATATACTGTACAATGAACCTACAGTATTGCAGGCAGGCCTATTATGTGGATGCATACTGTAATGAATGCATACTGTAATGCACTTAGCTTGTGCTTGAATTAACAATTATTGTGATGTTTAGAGGGATGGAGAATATGCAGAGCATGCCCCGGTAAAAGGTAGGTTAAAATTCTGACAAGATTTTTCTAAACCAGCAGGGACGAAGAAAATTATGGTTCTTTGTTTTAATGCAACGACTGCACACATTGTAACGCTCGCCCATCACAAGTCAAGCTGAGCAGCGTGTTCTTGCACATGTGGTGGCAACAGAATGAAATATGTGCATCTCCTGTTCCCTCTTTCCCCGTGCCACTTTAAAGCAGACAATAGTCTGAGCTGCGTGTCTGCCGCCTCGCTCGCTCTCTCGCCTGCCGAACGAATGCATTTTCAGGAAGTCTGCCACGGGCGCCTCACATCTCAGAGAGAGGGAACGAAATAAAGGGGGGAATAACGGAGAGGGGGAAAAAGAATTGATTTGAGCAGACCTTTGCAGTCGATGCTTGCTGTTTTGCTGGCGCTCACATTAAAGGCCCCGCACTGACCCAGCTGCTGAGGAGTATGGGGGACTGGACTGTATTCAGGGCGTGATTGAGCCCAAATCACATCAAGTGCACATAGGCCAGCATTACGATCAATCTCATGAATATATAAAGAAAATGTCAGCTGGGCTGTTTATCAGGTGTTGTAACTGGTTTTAGACCAGAGAAAAAAGTTTGGAGCAACCAAAGGGGTCTTTTACGATTGACCCTCTGATGCCATAATGTTCGACGTCTAATTTGCATATATCTACAGTATGTGCATTTGTAATTAATTAACTGTAATACAGTACGTTTTGAGAGCCACAGTCAAGGACCACAGTCAAAAGATAGTAAAACGGGTCTCTGACAACCTGTATCCAAGTTGACTGAAGTTGAAAGTATACTAGCCTGACTTTGTGAGCTTTATGTACAAGACACACGGCAACATTATGGTGACAATTTCTCCACTGGGAATATGTGCGAGTTTGTCTACTTTAGTCTGAAACAAGTTAGTCATCCTTCACATGATCCTGAATGGTAATTTATTTTTACACAGCCTTTCCAGCACAGGCAAATTAGCATGTGCTTGATGGATGAATTACAACTATTGTGAATAATGAACCCATCTTCTGGCGTCACCAGCATCTGATGAGAATGGGGGAAGGCGGACGCTAATGGCAACATTACCAAGCTGAATGGCACTGAGGTCTTCAGCCTGAAGGATGGTGCAATATTCTCCAGTCAGCAGTCTATTAAGCAGGCAACCTTTAATCTTTATACGTTTAACATTCATAACATGTCACTATAATTAATACATTTTATACAAACTGCAAATTTTCTTGACTCGGAGTATAAATTGCGTCTGGTAAAGTAAATCACTGTGACCACATGATGTTTTATTTTTTTTGTTTCTTTATCATATCAGTCCAACACGCGCATTACTTATATGAGATATCTCTGATTTACATGTAGCATTGAACTGATCTTTGAAGGGTCTCATTTCCAGCCTCTTGTCTATGTGTGGTTGTTTGAAAAGACCATCCTACACAGCACACAATCCAAGCCCCTCTCACACCCCCTTCATACATTTCTCTCCCCTTCTGATAATCTTACTCTGTCTCTTCCCCCTTAACTCAAATCCATTCTCAAAGTACACCCGTGTTTCTGAGGCAGGGAGTTATTCATACTAAACACTCCACAATCAAGCTTGAACCACTAACACAGCAAGAAGAGTGTGCTTTTCTGTTTTCTGAGTTGGAATGTTTTTGTGTGGCGTGAAAAGCAGTGTTTTGTACTTGGTGACGTGTGAGAGTGTGCGGTATAATGGGATTTGAAGATGTTAGGATTTGCAGAGAAAGGTTTGGATGTTCTGCAATTAGTCAGGAATCGGGGGAATGGCGCTTAGGCAGTTCGGTTTTGTGAGTCTTTCCTTTGCCAGCTCCCATAATGGTTCAAGAGCCTTTGTGAAGATAATCATTTGCAGTGTATGCAGTTAGTGATTCCAAAATAACAGCAAACAACCATTGGAAATTAGAATTTCATGCCACCAGCAAACCAATTCATACATTTACTGGGTGCTTTTGGCAGACTGAAGGAACACTGACACAATATAGTACATACAAACACAAATACGCACACACATACACAAACATGCTGACATTTTCAAGCCAAAGTCGAACTTTGCAGCAACACAAACATGGCACAGATGTACTGTACATGCATTAGACATACACATACTGCCCCGACCCAAAATATACACAACATACACACATACATGTGCACCATACACCATCAAATACTGTATACACTCACGCTTAAACATACAATACACCACTTAGCACCCTCACACATACACTCACACACACACTCACACACCTGTTTTTCGCCGCTGGGCCGTCGGTAGGAGAGCAGCAGTTCGACGGCACCCACAACCTCCTTGCGTATGGCATAGAGGAGTGCGTCGCCTACGTGCACGCCGTGGCTCAGCAGCAGCTCCATCACCTCCAGGTTCTCGTTCTCGATGGCGATGAGCAGCGCGCTGCGCCCCAGCGGGTCCAGGCAGTTGACGTTGATGTTGTAGTAGATCTCGGCCTCCTCCAGCGCATGCTTGACGCCGGCATAGTCGCCCTTCTCCACAGCCGTCAGGTATGCCCTCTCGGCTGGCGATAGTTCGGCCTCGGCACGCACAATCTGAAGCGGGATGCGGTCGCGGTAGGGCGAGTAGCTCGCCTTCTTGTAGTACAGCTGCGCCATTGGGTTCATGGTGGTGGCTGTGGTGTGGTTGACTGAGGGATCTCACAGGGGTCTGGAGAATGGAAGATATAGACACAGACAATAAGAAGGATAATAGGTATTGCCAACAGTGTCAACTTGACATTAAAAGTGAGATTAAAAAACAAATGTCATGTCAGTAGTTATAAATATTCATAAAGGCTGATTCATGTTCATCACAGGTGAATGATCTTTGAGGTTTTAAGGCTTAACGGGTGAGGGGGACTACGGGATTTCAATAGGGAAAAATGATTAGAAGTTAATCACAAAATTAAAGAGACAGATTTGAGAACATAACCCAAAACAACGAAGAATCTCATTAGTTTTCTGGGCTCTTATTTTGTATTAACCTTTGTTGCACCTTGTTTGATGTCCATAATGCTAATACCTACCTAGTTAGGCCTACTACATGTTACTACACCTAGATTTCCTGCAACAACTTCCTGTAACAGCATTCAGTTCATTCATGTAAGACATACAATCTCTTCATTGTATGTTGATTATCAATCAGGAAGCTGTAATAATATTGCAGCAATCCTCTGGCTATTTCAGTGCATACAAATATCATGGAGTGGAGAAATAGTTGGCCCCAGCCCATCCAGCTGATGTTAGAACACATGTAGCCTCACAGGCAGGGAAGCAAGAGAATGCGCTCTACTTTGCCTTCGCTCCCGATTATTCCACCCACAGATGTTAGTGGCACACTGGGCTAAAATGGTTTTCTGTTGCGTAGGCTACCTGACACTGGGATCTAGACCACAGTCCATGGCTCAGCCCTTGCATCTCTGAGTCTTGCTTGCTCTCGTTGATTGAAGACAAAAATGAGGGTAGAATGTGGATACAGACATGGTGGTCAACATGGCAACAGTGAATGTGCTAGCAACACAAACAAAATTATCATGTTTAGCATGTCACAGGGGTTATTGTTGTTAATGGATGCTGGAGGGATGAATGTACTGTGTGGTTAATGCAACCATGGCACTGATAAAATATCACCAGTCAGTTCTGTTACCTGTTACTTCAGATTCATCCAGATGTTATACTGACTTGAATGCATGATCTGCACTGTTACATGAGTAGTATTGTTGTAGTAGTTTTTTTTTTTTTAACTGGGTACATACCATTGCCATGTTATATGGTATTGAGAAATATACATTTTTTACTTGGTTTTAGGTAAAAACAAGAAAAAATGTAGATATTTGATTATGTTAATATAGAAGACTCAAAATCTACATCAAATTTTCATTTATAGACCTATGAGTTATTGTTATTGTGTTGCTGTTTCCAAATATTTGCTGCATTACGAGGCATAGCCCTGTGCTCCTATCTCACCGCTAACTATGGATTTTAAGAATCCCATTAAAGCTAGCTGACCTTGTGTGAACCTACTGCCTCAGATCAATGCATATTAGATCAATCAATTGTAATTAATGCCCAAGAGAACATTAATGAGTGCTTGTCCAAGCCTTGAGATTCCTTCTAGAAGAGCTAGTGTCAAGGGGATCTGGCTGGGCAGGTCTGTTGAGAATTTTGCTTTTGTTTGCTCATTTTAGAACAAAAAGGAGCATTCTCACAAATTAAATATTGAGCCATTCCCTGAGACACATTCAGTAAAATAATTGTCCTGCTCAAGCAGTTGAGACGCTTGGACTGCTGATTTTCAGGCACTTTCTTAAAATTGAAAAGGGGCTAGTTTGAAAAGGACAAACAAAAAAATAATCATACTGCTATTTATGAAACATCTGAAGACCTGAAATGGCATGGCTACATCAGCTGGTCCTAATTAGTGAGACTGAGCTTGCCACTCATTTAACAGCACTCCTCTCCAGAGAATTTCATAGAATGTATTTTTCTTTCCCTGCCTGTGTCTATTTTAGTATTTAGTTTGGGTGTTTAGTATGTACAGAAAAACATGATGAACTGTTTCTCACAAAATATTTAGTTGTCTGTCTCTTCCATCACTCACTGTCTCTGGGACACTACAGCTGGAACATTCTGGAATTTTTTGGCCCGCCTTGACATTTTTTTCTTCTCTTTGCCCTTTCTGATGCTTCTCCAGAAGGCTGAATTAATCAGACGTGTAAACGCTCGGTGAAGATCTCCCTTTGATCTCTGCGAGCAAGCACCCCTACCTTCCACCCCCCGCCCTCGACTTCACTCAACTCTCCTCCCAAGGTACCAACACTGAGATTGAAGCAATGGGTGACTGATCTACTTGTCCCCATGTGCAACATCCCCTACCCTATACACAAACACACAGACACACACACACAAATACCCACAAACAAACAAACACACACACACACACACACACTCACACACACACACTCATTACAGTCTTTTACACAGGGGAACCAGGATGCCTCTGCAGGGCTACCTACTGGCTTCCCAATTGGTTATGCAAAGAAAAGGAAATATATATATATATATGTAGAGAGAGAGAGAGAGAGAGAGAGAGAGAGAGGGAGAGAGAGAGAGAGATGGTAATTCCATCATATTCATGTTCCAGCACTGCCATCAAAATGGGGGCCTGGAGGTAAGCCCATGCAGACCCCTGCTAAGCCCCTTTTTCTGCCTAACACAGAGGGAAGGAGAGAGAGACAGAGAGAACAATTATGGAGGAGTGGGAAGATGAGGCTGGGGGGAGGTGGCTTGCTGTGACCTATGGCCATGAGGTGACGCAAGAGAGAGAGAGGGGGGGGGGTGGGGGGGGGGGTTACTCCTGGCCTGCCTGGGCATCTGCAGTGCTGAGTCAGTTGGCCCCTGCAGTGAGTTAAACCCGAAGTCAAAATGAAAAACATCATCAGTAATGACGCACCAACCCCCATTACCACACCACTCTGCATACCTCTATATGTATGCATTTAGGCCAATGGCGGCCTGGGAGACTAGAGCCATCCTCCCTGTCCGTTTCTTGTGAACATCGCAGAATGGCCCCATGCCATTACAAACCTCAGGGTTTGTCACACACCATCATCCAAACTTTTAATCACATTCAACTAACCCTGCAAACTCACACATCCTCCAAGCTGTTATAGGCGTGTACCTCCATCACGCATCCTTCTTCAGGGTGAACCCTGGTTTTAACGAGGAGCACCTTCCCTTTAACAGGCCATAATTAGAGATGAGCTCACGTGTTCCTTTGTTGCTATGGCCAGTAATACAATCACTTGAGGCCAAGTAATTCATGGTTAAGTGCTATAAAATAGAGTGGGTGCACACAAATCATTCTAGAGACTTTTCTCAGGAGAATATGAAGAAATCAATCGATGAACACAATAATAGCTCTTCTGTCCCTCTTTCATTAAAACCATATCTAGCGTCTGATGTGTGTATTCATATGGTGAGGTATTGTGAAATGTATCTTATGGTAACTGAAGACAGGGACCTCCAGTGCCACCACAAGTACAAAAAGCCCAGGCATGTCTGAACTTCAATTATGAAATGCTGCCTCTGTCTACACACACAAACACACTCACACACACAAAAAGCAACAGTGAGGTCAGAGACCGAACACTTGCATGTGGCATGCAGCTTACTGAGCCAGCTGTTTGCTTCATCGATTCAACCTTCCGGTTTCTAATCCACAGGCTGACCTCACTGTATGCCAACCACACACACACACACACACACACACACACACACACCACCCACCCTTACCCCCAATCCGTTACTGTAAATATTTACACCATTATGGGCATTTTCCTAATGGTAGGAGAAAATGAGAAGAGGGAAACTGTTCTGATCAAATGTATAGGCTATTGTTTGGTAGCCATTATCATGAGATATTGTATTTTGCTTGTGTTGCCCTGCCATGTCCAAACCTATGATTTGTGTCAAGAATGAATGAAACTCTTATCAGCGAAAACCATTATGGTCATTGGTATTTCATCCTATTAGTCACTGACGGACTGGTATATACTTGTGAACCATTAAACGAGACAAGGTCCTGAATTATTTACTAAAAAAGCAGCCCTTAGAGAACAGGTCCATTTCATCCACAGTCTGACAGATGTGGCATTTCACCCTTATTGGCAGTGATCACACTGGGGGTAGTCACACTGCTCTAGTCTCACTGTTACCTGTGTTTGTTCACAGAAACAGACTCATTCTTCTTATCGGACCCGTTAAAGTGTGTTGAAGGGCCTATTTATTCATGTCAGTCTCCAAATTATCTATGCCAGAAGGAGGTAAAGAAGGGTGGGCGAGATGCTTTTGTCTTTGCGATCTGTTGGTGCCGATGTTGGCTGAGCCGCTTGCCTCAGTGACAGAAGTCCCAGACTTAGCATGTGTGTGCTGTGTGAGCTGCAGTGTTCATTGGTGCATGTTTTATTCAGAGAGTCTGCAGCCCCTGCACTGACACCTGGGCTTGCCTAAATGCCTCCGCTGCAAATGAGCACTGCTGTATACGCACGTAGCCTCTCCAGGCACTCGCTAACACACACACACACACACACACACACACACACACACACACAATATATACACTCACTCCACAAATACGATCAATTTGTCTTCAATGCCAGAGCAGAAACTGCATACAACTGCAATTTTCCCTTCTGTGTGATTCTGGCCAACCTGAGCTTGGCTAGTTACTGTAAATGCCCACTGTAATGGCAGACATGCTTCAGCGGCAGGCATTCAGGTATTTATTGATTAGCTCTTTACTTGTGTGCAGCTTGTCTCGCACAGCAAGGCTTTTTGCTGCTAGTACTGTAGTAACGATGCTAGGCTACTTCACACAAACTAAAGGCTGAGTATGAAAAGGTCTCATCTGCTACAGCCCATACTGTAATTCTGTCTTTACTCTATGTAAGAACATACAAAAATAATAGAATAAAAAAAATGTAATTGTATTTACATTTAGGTACAATAGTTTTCTGTGCCAAACTGGTTGGGGGAGGGAGGAGGGGGATGCAGTGCAAATCAAAAGCGACCAAAAACTAAAACATTGAGGAGGTTGCACTCAGAAGTACAGCTCAGCTATTCAGTTATATACATGATTTGTCAAACCAAATGGCAATAAAAGTCAATGCCGCATTTTTAACACACTATGAACATCATATAAGCATTTAAGATACTGACAGGATACTCATCAATCTTTACTGCACTGTGAAGCAGTAAAATTAGAGCGCAGGCATCATCTGGTATGTCCAGGAGCGAGTGTGTGTGTGAGCGAATGTGTGTGTGTATGTGTTTGTGTTGCAATGCAGGGAAATGGTTAAAATCACTGCTTCAAAGTACTTCTCTGGGCAGGGGCAAACAGGGAAGCAGGCTCCACACTCCTAATACAGTGAGTGGGCTGCACACTGGTACTGTATGCATTGTAACAGGGCAAAAAACAAAAAACAAAACAGCAATGGATTTTATTTATTTATTTACAATTATTATTATTTATTTTAATTTGTTTTTCTTTTGTCTTAAACCAGAGAGGAAGCCTGCAAAGACATCGGCTGGCTCTTGCTCTTGGCCTCAGGCAGTTTGCAAAATTTGGAGTCATTGTTGGGTAGGCAGAGGAGAAAGAGACAGAAAGCTAGAGATAGAGAGAGAGGGGAGAAAAGAAAAGAGAAAAGGCATAGGCTATAAGAGAGGGGAGTGATCTCGGTCATGGACGCTCTGTCCTTTGTTCCTCGTTGGCTGGCAGGAATAACAGGCGCGGGCGACCCATTGATTAGCTTGCAGAAGAATCGAGGGACATTTGTTGGAGGGCAAGTGATGGGTGCATGCATATTTAAGCCCCCCCTCCCTCCTCCAACAATCACCACAACACCATCACCACCACCATCTCTCAGCAGTTATTTATTCTCCTCCTTCCTTGTAAATCGCGGCAACCTGCCGGCAAGCATATCAATAATGCAGCCATGCTTTGCTTGTGGTCTTAAAATTTGTTTTCATGAAATGAAATCGGCACTGCTCCCCCTCATTATCTTGTGAGAAAACGGACATCACATCTTCTGTTAGAAATTACTAATCAAAAGTGCCTTGTCAATAACAAGATATGTGTGTGTGTGTGTGTGTGTGTGTGTGTGTGTGTGTGTGTGTGTGTGTGTGTGTGTGTGTGTGTTTCTTTCAGTGACATCAATTATCCACGGAAATAAAATAGTCCAGAAATAGAATGTGATTGTGGTGTAATGGGCACTGGCCTCTGTCAACATTGCAGAGACTCAGGTGTACATGTAGGCTACAAACATACAGAGGGTATAAATGTAACATATTGCTCAGTGACCAGAAGGAATGAGCAACAGAATCGTGTTAAGAGTCCCCATGGAGGTTAGAACTTTAGAAGGCACAGTCAGACACAGATAAGAGTGCAGGTGTGAGTGAGGGAAGCCAACAGCATGTATTCGGCATCTGATATACAACTATGGATGTTAGCATTGAACCACCATAGATTCAAACTACAGAGAACCCCAAAAATCGGCAAAAGTATGATGTACTTTTGAACAATG
>JAVQKI010197480.1:0-15151 GCA_036025975.1 Nematalosa erebi
ATATAAGGACAAACAAAAGATAGAAAGTTTTGAAAGCCACAGACGGCAAACAATCACGCTCACGCTCACCAAGCCCAACGCACTCACTCACGCATGCGCAGAGAGAGAGAGAGAGAGAGGGAGAGAGAGAGAGAGAGAGAGAGAGGGAGAGAGAGAGAGAGAGATGGAGATAGAAAGCGAGAGTGTGGGAGGGGAGAAAAGACAGAAATAAGAGGCACACATCAAATTATATGTTGAACTCATCAGCTTTGGAAAGTAGGTCACTGAGGACAAGAACAGAGGATGGAGAGATGGAGATGAGCAAGAGAAGGAGAAGGAGAAGGAGAGAGAGAGAGAGAGGGAGAGATTCATTTCACAAATGGGCAGAGAGAGTAAGAGGCAGGCGTGGGAGGAGAAGCGGCGGGCGCAGCTGAAAGAGACGCGCGTAATGACAACGACAGGATCACCTTAACATAATTAAACAGATGCACCTTTCTCTTGCGCTCACAAACACAAATCATTATCAGTGCCGCTACTGTGGAACCCACCCTCGCCCAGACGTGCGTCCCAGAATGCTCCATTCTAACCACCCGATCTTTCTTCCTCCCTTCCTCTCCTTCTCACTGTTGCTCCTTCTCCCTCCCTCCATCTCTCTTCCTCTGGCTGTCTCTCACCCCCCCAGCTCCATCTGTAAGGCAAGAGTTATGATTGACAGCAGTCTTGACTTATCGGCGGGCGCAGACTGAAACGTTCATCCTATGATGAAATGGATCCAGCTGATTGACTTGGCCCCAACAGCGTCTGCCAACCCCCCGCACCCCTTTGCCTTCACCGCCCTCACCTTCATCCTCCTCTCTCCTCCAGTCCCCCTGTCGTCTCTACTCGCCGGCGACAGAGAGGAAGCAGCAAAGCGCGCGATATGAATTACAATCCCTCCACAGATCTTTAAACTCTATCAGCGTAAAAAGCAAAGGGAGAGAGAGAGAGAGAGAGAGGGAGAGAGCCGGAGAGACTGCAGGAGATCCATATTCATGTGACCTTGAGCTGTATCTGTGTGTGTGTGTGTGTGTGTAATATGGGCGACGGTCTGGCGAGTTCCTTGGCCCATGCATTTTATCGTCTCATCAGAGCCAGATGCCATGACAGCGAGCCTGCTTTGCATCTCCCAGCAGCGGGTGTGTACTCACACAAACAAAAACACACACCTGTGTCGATGTCATTGTCCTACACTACACAAACACTCCCAGCACAGTATGTGTGTGTTAAGATCCACTTCACTAACAAAAGAATCTGCTTTTAACATAAAGGGCATTTTAGAGTTAGAGTTAAGGTGACAAACTCACTTGACAAAATATGATGTAAGGGCTGCAGATCTAGCTGCATGCATTGAAACTTTACAGCGCAGACCTTCATAGTCTGAACATCATCTCAAATCCTACTGGAGTTTGCGCTCAGTTGGTCACAGTTGTCCAATAGTGTTGCCAAGGTTCTGTAACCTTACTCCTAACCGCAAAATAAATGCAAGCAGTCGTGACATCTGTTGATAACAGCCACCCACTTCTTTTAAGTGTAGCCCACAAACACATACACTTTTTCATGCACAGATTACACACGAGCAGAGACCCACCTGGGGACCCCACTCTATGTGGACAACCCCCCACCCCCGTACCCCGACACACACACACACACACACACCCACCCACAGCACAGCAATCTGCACATGGCCCTCACAAGCCATCCCTGCTCTATTAGCTCTCAGCTCATTTGCACATGTGCGCATGGAGAGCAGGAGAGAAAGACTGGCTTGATGAAGTAAGTAGTGTGCATGTGTATGTGTGTGTGTGTGAGAGAGCATGTGTGTGCGCGGTGTAGGGGTGATGGCTCTCCGACGGCCCCCTGGCCGCTGTTTGCATTCTCTGCAGCGTTCTCATTACTGAGCCGCTACAACACAACCCCCACCGCCCCCCCCCCCCAACGGCCGGCACCTCGTTTGTCACCACCTGACATCTCCTGCCCTGCGCAAAAGCCACACTCATTAGTCTCTCTACCTCTTGTTCGCTTTCCCTCCGACGCCGTCTTTCTTTGTGCACTCGGGTGTCTTAGGTCTTTTCTTACCCAGTGACTTGCTTGCTCACTCTCAGCCGGTCTGTGAGCTACTTTTGGCTCCCTCATTGTCTTTGCTGGCCATTGTCTGTCTTTTACTTTCTTTGGCTTGGTGTCACTCTTGCTCCTTCTGTGTCCGCTTGGAGCTCTCTCTTCTGCCTTCCAGCACTTTCTCTGCTCATTTAGTCTCCCTCTCTCACTCTCCCTGTCTCGTATCATCAGGCAAACACTGTTGATCTTCCATACATGGATGGTTATTAGTAGGTGGGTGTGTGTGAGTGTGTGTGAGCCCAAATTTGGCCCGTTGGTACCCCTCAAGGGCACCGAGTCTCAGTGTGTTTTTTTGGCAAGGTGAGCCACCCAATAGTTAGAAAATAAGTGATGGCATTGCACTCAGGGTAGCTTTTTGTGTTTAAGCAGCCTGTTTATGTCCATTATAAGCCTATGGAGGGCTTGATTACAGATGAATAGAGTCAAAAATGGAACAAATAGATATCCCCCCAAAAATGGAACAAATAGATATCCCCACAAAGCCCAGTATTTACATTCCTCCATATCAGGGACACATTTGTACCGTACTCATAATATATTCCTCCATAGGCTTATACTGGGCAGAAAGAGGGTGATGACAAACAAAAAGCTTCCAACAATGCAATGCTATCATTTCTTTTCTGTATAGTGGTATGCCATTCTAAAAATCACTATGTGCCTTACTGCCCTCAGATGGTACGGACCAACCCTGCGGCTCAAGGACTCTATGTGTGTGAAGGCCAGGCGTTGCTGTCTTAATGAATCCTTAAACGCAGGGTGTATGGTGTCCCTAATGACACGCTATTGCCACAGCCTGTCCAGCGCTGATTACCCCCTTTCAGCGAGCCACAACTCCAGCCCTCTATTACTCAGACAAACAACCAGATCCCCGCGGGGCACACAATGAGAGGAATTAGAGAGGGGAGAAAAATAACCCGCAACGATCAATGGTCTTCTGCTGATCGCATTTTATTCCACGCCGAGAGGAGAAATGTCCACCCTGCGCTGTGTTGTTCTTACCCTTCCCTCGCTGTGTCTCTGCATCCCCCTTTCATCTGTGGCCTTTGTTGTCGTAGCTCCTGCCAGCTCTGCTAGCCGGTCCCTGCGCTGAGCTCAGCGGCCACCCTGTGGCTTTAAGGTAGCAGCGGCGGCAGCGGGAGCGGCGAGGGCCACAACTGGGTGTGCTTACATCGTTTGCTTGGCTCACACTGGCTCCAGTGATTCACTCGAGCGGATGACTCCCACTGTCTCCCTCGCTCATTTGCACTCTCTCGCTCCTCTCCTATCCATGTCTTCCTCCTCTCCCCTTTCTCAATCCTTCCTTCTCTCCCTCCTCCCTACTCTGGTGATCTCTGGCGAGCTGGCAGGTCCCCCCCCCCTCCCCAACCCAACCGGCCTCCTCTCTCCGTCACAGTGAACTCACAGCCAATGCCTGATCACGCTAACGAGCCAGACAAACTGCCAAATGGCTGCGCCCAGTCTCGCTGCACACAGACGCGCTCATAATCAGGCACTCACCCTCACAAACACACGCGAAAAGCGCCCCTAAAACACACACACACACACACACACCTGTGCATATCCACGCAACCACAAAAACACAGAGTGTGACGAAGACGCTGAAGCCTCCAGCAGTGTCAGTGAATTAGCCCTGCGCTTCAGTTCAATCTCTTAACACGGATGGCTTTCTGGCCATGTGCTTTGCTCATGGCAGACATTAGAGGTTTGGCCCCGGTCGGCTGTCTCTGGCTGTCTGGCTCCCGTCTCCTCTCCACGCTCCCCGGCCTCACAATGAGCCGCCGTAGACAGCAACCCAACAGAATGGAATAGTAAAAGAGAAACAGAGAAATCTAAAGGGCACTGAGTTTGCGATGTGCTTTACATCTGAGGAGTGTGTGTGTGGTAGAGTGAGAGAGAGACAGAGGGAGAAAGATGGTAATGGCACAGACACAGCCTGGCGGTGGCGGGAGATTGCCTTTGAGTTGTCAGCTGGATTCCTTGTCTGCCTGCTGATGAGTGAGTTACTGCTGGAATGGGCCTACGGGGGGAGTCGCCATTGCATCAGCCACCGAGCACCAGAGGGAGAGGAGAGGAGGGGAGACGGGGGAAAAAGGGGCTAATTTATGTTTATATAGACACACACTGGGTATGGGAGACATAAAGAAAGACAGGAGAAGCATTGCAGAATTATGGATGAGCACAAACACACAGACCACACACACACTCAGGAAAAGGCATGTAGAGAATATGGAGTGCTCTTTGGGGTAGTGTGAAACCTATATGTCTGTGTGCATGTCTATTTGAGAGTGTTTGTGTACAGCACGGATCTGTGAGTCATGTAATGAGACTCGTTCTGGATGAACTGACTGGACTGGACAGCCTGTAGAGGGGGGTGGAGAGCACCGACACGATAATGATGCGGGAGAAGGACGCAAATGGAGTGTGTGTGTGTGTGTGTGTGTGTCCATCAGATTGTAATTACATTACTTCACGCAAAGGAAGGGGTCGCGGCATGAGGCAGAAAAAAAAAAAAAAGAGGAAAAAAAAAAAAAAAAAAGGACTCATAAAACTGTTTGATCTGTCTGTTGCCCGGTACTGTCTGTCTGAAGGACTAGCAGAAAGATGACCTGGGCCATTAGCTCAAAACACACACACACGCACGCACGCGCACACACATACACATTAATTAAGCTATAATTAAGGGTTTCATCTGAGCAATGACTTCCACAGACCCTGAGTTACACTTCTATCCTCTCCTGCTCCACAAATGACAATTACAGAAGATCTGAAGATGAAGGAGAGGAAGAAAGAGAGAAGGGACAAGTGTGTGTGTATAATCATTTGTCACGCCAGGAAGCTTATTGAATTTGATCCTGACCGAAGAGAAAGCGTGAGAGAGGAAGAAAGCATACAAAAAGAACAGAAAAAAAGTGAGAGGTGAGGAAGTATGTTTGGTGAGTTTGAGAGAAGAGCCACGATCCTCCTGAGGGATGGGGTTGTTTTCCTGTCTGTGAGTGTGAGTGTGTGAGTGAGAGTGTGTGTGTGTGTGTGAGAGAGAGAGAAAGTGAGTCACAGGGAAGAGAGGAGGAACCTGAGCTAGCTCTATTGTAATTCATATCAAAGAGTCTGCGCGGCGCAGCGCGGCTCTGCCGGGACCTAATGGTATTCTCATCATCAATCTCACACCACGTCTTTGCTGAAATACAGAAAGAGAATGGCTAATGCAGTTGGTAGGAAAACAGCATAATTTAGAGAGGGTGTGATTTTCATTGCACTGATTTGTTGGGTGTGTTTGTGTGTGTGTGCTTGCGTGTGTGATGTAGATGGTGGGGGGGGGGGGGAGCGCGATGGAGAAGGGGGGGTGGGAGGGCGGCTTTTCGTCTCGGCACAGGAAGGGAACACAGTGTTTTATATTTCATCCCCCAAGGTGTTGGAGGTTGTATATGATTGTGTGTGTGACTGTTTGAGGGCCAGTAGGCCTGCCAGTATGAAGTGTGAGTGTACGGCTCCGTGTGTGAGTGTAGGAGTGTATCTGCGTGTGTGTTAATCAGAGGTGCTTCCTGAAGAGAGTGCGGTGGGTAGTGTTAATCCCTCTGAAAAATTAATTAGAAATGAAAATAGCTTAATGCGTCTTAGGATGGCATCAGATTGTGTTTGTTTAGCAGATAAGGGAGAGAGTGACAGTAACATTATCAGATGCACAGTTAAACCCACTCAGAGATTCTCAGAGACTCACAATTACTAAAGAGTAGGCTGCAGGCTACCGCAATAAATCCACTAAATAAAAGACAAACTATCAGAACGTAACTTCCCTGAATACCAGTTCTACATGGAGGTGCTCTCTCTCTGTGTGCACAATTAGACAAATCACTTTTTTAGCTTCAGGTATGTGATTTTTTCAGATACAATTCCATGCGCACTTGCACAACAAACACACACACACACAGACAGACAGAGGCACACACATGCACGCAGATACACACACACACACACACACACACACACACACACACAAGAATGCAATTCAGTGCAAAAGAGATATTGAGACTTTGGACTCAGACAAAGCTCCCAGTCTGAAGGCTTCTTTTGAAGTTCCACAGAGAGAGACTGAGTAAGGCCGAAAGGGAACAGAAAGAGAGCAGGCGCGGGCGCGGAGGACAGAGAGGGTGGAAAAGAGAGTCTGAGTGAGACAAAGGATGAACCCTGAGAAAAAGAAAGGGATGATGAGAGGGATGACACAGAGGCAGAGACAGTGTGTCACGCAGACTCCTCTTGTAGGCAATGACTATATACATTTCTGTCTGACCCTCTCAGTCCCCCTCACTGCCAACACACACACACACACACACACACACACAGCTCAACTTGTGGGTTGGAACAGGACACTAACAATTCTCTGCTTTATTTCTGAACCATTTTGGCCTCTCCCCCTCCCCCATTGGGGTGGGTGTGGGGTGTTGTCTGCTGTGTGGGAGTAAGCACTGATGGCCAGGTAATCAGGCAGGTCGGCCCTGCCCTGCCCTGGCCTCTCCATCAATGGCATATCACTGCAATAATGCGACCCTGGCTTTGATGGGGATTGTACATCGCTGAGTGTGTCAACGTCACACCCCTGTGTTTAGCTGCTGTGTCTCCATCCCCTCTCTGTGCCTGTCTCCATGTTACTCTCTGCAGCCCTCTGCCTCTCCATCGGTATCGTAGAGCCCGTCATCAGAGACATGATGGTTCTGGGCTACATGGCAGCACAAGCTGACGTGCCCTGCGTAGCTCCCTGCATTCTCTCTCTTCCAGGACCAGAGGGGGAGTGTAGATTCTTGATCTCCACCATCCTTCTCTTGTCAATGCCAGCGAAGCAGCTGTTTGACTGAAAGGAGAAGGAGGCAAGACAAGCTGAGGAGTAGATCTTGGTTTGTGAAGGAAGTCATGTGGGTTTTGAACTTCTTCTCTGTATGCTTGTTTCACATCCCGATGTGTGCAGTCTCTCTCTCTCCTTGGCTCCAAAACACAGAGACACTATTGAAGTGCTTTAGGGCCAAGAAACAGGGCTGACAAGCCAACTGACAAACATCCTTCAGTCAATGGTCATTTCTAGATCCTTCTTTCTCACTTGATCAGTCATCACTCTACAATGGTCTAAAGGATAACTTGGTATGTACCAACTTTCCTTATGTTTTGTGGCAAAAAAGCAGCAGGTTTTAATTACTTTTACCTAATAAGGAAACACTGGGTGGAGGAACAATTGCAGCTAGAGGCAGTCTATCAGCTCTGTGTTAAATTGGATGATCTTTATATTTGATGCGCAACTTTTTTTTTTCTTTTAAGAATTAGTTTTGTTCTTTGTGGCCTCTCCCTTCTTTTTATTTAGTCTATTAATCAGAAGCTGAACAGTCCTCTCTCTCTTTTTCTTTGCTCAAATCCTCTCTGCTCTCCAGCTTTTCTCCTCCTTTCTTCCTGCCACTCTCTCCTTGTGTCATTTAGGTAGGAGGGGTATTGATCGCTGGAGTGGTCTGGTCCCTTGTTCCTCTCCTCACTGACTCCTCTCTCTTAATCTCCCATTGCAGCTCCTTAGGTTAATGAGCTCAATGTGATGAGCTGTGGAGCAGGAAAAGAATGGAAGGGGAGAGGGGAGAGGGACAGCAGCAGGCCGAGGGCAGCGAGGAGGAGGAGAGGAGCAGAGAGAGGAAAAGGAGGCAGAGAAGACAAGGTGTTGAGGGCAGAGGGAGAGGACATAATAGGAGATATGACCTTGCTTGCAACTGAAGTTGTGTGGGAAATGAATGAAAAAAGAGAGAGAAGAAATGAAGAGCAGGAAAGATGGGCCTGAGAGAACACTAATGCAGAGCAACTAAGCAGACTAAGAGAGAGAGAGAGGGCACTGACGAGGAGCAGAGGAGTAGACCAAAACCTGTCGTGGGGATTTTTCTAATTGGGATATGCAATATAATGTCATAAATGAACATCTAATATTTACAAAGTGAGAAATAGCCTACATAAATTCTCTGTTCCAGGAAGTAGGAGGACTCTGCACCCCATCGCCCAGCGCCCACTACACCCCTGACTAAATGAGAGAAAGAACACTAAACAGGAGCAGACTCACAGAGAGAAAGACAACTAAAGAGAAGCAGAGGAGTAGAGTAAAAGAGAGAAAGACAACTGAAGGGGAACAGAGTAGACTAAAAGAGAGAAAGACAACTTAAGAGGAGCAGAGGAGTAGAGTAAAAGAGAGAAAGACAACTTAAGAGGAGCAGAGGAGTAGACTTACAGAGAGTGTTAAAGATGGCAGAGCTGAGAAACTAAAAGCCAATCACATTCTTGGAGGCGGTATTACTGACGGTTAGCCTTTTGTTTACTATCTGTCACCATGGCAATAGCCATACCGGGCATGTTGGCGCTGGCGTAGTGAGCAAATTGTCAGTTTAAACAATGTCTTTTTAGCTTCATTTTTTTGAGCGATATACCGATAGATTTTGACATTGTTTAATTCAGATTTAAACAAAGATTCGCAAAATACACTTTAAAAATCAGTGCGACCCACAGATTTGGAATTTTGGATATCTGCCCATTCATTTTGACAGGACCTGGCCATGTTAAGCCCAATTAGCTGCCCAAAGGTGTACCAAGATGATGGCTGAGTGAAGGGACTTGACTTGGAAGGACTAAGCCTAGTTACAAACACAGGACCTATATTACAGTTTTCTAGCTTTTTTTTGACAGGCTATTTGGATTTCATGAAATATGGATAAAATATCCAGTCTAGCAGCCAGATTATGCACTTCTTTTTTGTTTATAATGCTTGAGTAATTTAAAAGCTTCCCTGGACGTGATGGGGCCTACACCCTAAGCTATCCCGAAATTTGCTTAATGTTGTAGCCACATTTCCTACCCTAAGAAGCACTGTAATAGCACTGTCTATTAATAGGCCTATTTAAAAATAACCCCATCATAGTAAGTAAATATTTGTGTCAAATGACACAAGACTACCTGCCTGCTCCCCTAACCCCAACCTCTTAAAGCTTAGCTGAATAATTTTAGTTCTTCTTTAAGTTCTTCCGCTCTTGAAAAACTGTATCCCGCCCGTGAATTTCTGTCCATAGATGGTATGGACTGAGTTAGGATATTGACACCTTTGAACACAGAATAAGGAAAGAAGAGGAGGGAGGAGTTGCTGCCCAAGCCCCATCTCTCATGCTGGGCCTCTTTCATCCTCCAGCTCTCCAGTGGATGCCAAGGGGAGCAGCCAGTGTGTGAACAGACTGCCTGATGCTGCACACAACCAAGAACCACAGGCACAACTGTGCCCAGGACTCCATAGTGGGACTCAACTGGAGAACGCATCACAGACATCACTTGCACCCGATTAAGTGAATGGTGTTTTAATGTTCTCTCAACGCAAATCACATGAAAGTGCTATTGTGTGAAGCAAATAGTATGGTGTTTGCAAGTGACTGAAAATGATAGGTTAACGTATCAGAGGCCATCAAGTGTTACAGCTTTGAAGAATTCTCATGAAGCATTATGTTCCAACATCAAATAGCAAAGTTCAAACACGTTCGTATTGTTTGAAACTCTACTTTTTCCAATGTTCCCTCTCACTCTCCATCTCTTTTCCCCCCACTGCCTCCTCTTTTAGGGTCTTTTCTTCTTTTTGCCTTTCAAGTTGGACTGGGCTCTTTACCTTTTGGTCACAGTGGAGTGTGAGTGTGTCTATGTATGTGTGTGTGAAGTGGTATTTGACGTCTCTCTGTATGCACGGCCTGGCTTACTAGACGCACTTATAAATTCGAAACAGCCGGGAGTCATGCTCCATATTTCATTCGAAGTTGAATATTTAAAAAGATCAACCCACTCAAAGCCCTATAAATCTTTCCTGCTGGAGCCTCTGTGTCCTAAAAATAAAAACTCATCTGCCTGATCACATCGCAGACGCCTGATTCACACTCCCCAGGCCAGGGCCCAGACAAGGAGAAGGGGAGTCATTCTCTTCGACAGGCTGACGGCTTCAGATCTGCCTCCACGGCTCCTCCTGCTCTCCTTACTCTCCCTTTGCTTTCCTCTTTGCGGATTCTTTTTCCCAAGAAAAACACGTCTCCACCAGTGCAGTCACTGTCCATTCTTGATCTCATTGCCTCTAATGATGTCTAAATCAGCTAAAAAACAAAAAGAGCTCCAGAACTTCACACCAGTGCTGATGACTGGTTTATTCCACCCTGAACTCTACTCTAATTCTCCAGCGGAATCCAGATATGGTGCTTTGCGTCAACGCTGCTGCTACACTGAGACAGACTGTCCCAGATTTGTGGATATGAGGCACTAATTCTGCCCCTCACCTGAACATGTCATGTCTGAAATTGAGAGCCATCATTAAGTTGGCTGTATACCTGTGGCCTTTGTGTGGGAGGTTGCGAGTTCTGTTCTTTTCTCCGACAGCAGGCAGGCACTTTTATATGCACATTATATGCCGCAAATTACAGTACACTGTGACCCTGGGTGCATCTCCCATGTTTGTGTCAGACTCTAACAAAGTGGCAGGTGTTATTGAGATTCATGAGCTGAGCTGGTGCATGCTTTATAAGAACTACCATATCAGCATTTATGAGCACCACTTCTACCGCCACTATTGTTGCTGTGGAGGTAAACATCCAGAAAATGAACACAATTTCTCCAAGGTGGCAGTCTCACTCCCACACTGTATATTACTGGTACCGGCACTACGAAGAGCTGAAGTTGAGCTTATCTGCTGAACTAGGGGTGTGTTCTACCTGCCGCTCTCTGGAGTGAAAGAGGTTAATGGGGTCTGAGCCATGGCCCCTGAGATGTCCAAGAACGCTTACGTGTGTTAGCCCCCCACACTCACACAGACATATAAGCTGTGTGTGTGTGTACACTAGCATGCTTCTGCACGGCTTCTTATGTGTGCCTCAGCTTTTCCATTTCACCCTCCCTTATGAGTTAACCTACAGTAATGACCTACCACAGGGAAACATGCAGGTACACCCTGTGGCTAGCTTTTTTGCCTTTTGCTGAACTAATGATATACAAAAACAATCACCACTGTCTGACCACAGTCAGTAAACGTCACTGCCCTGCATTTAATCACAGAGGGAGGCCGCCCCCCATCCTCCCACGGTCCAGCCCAGGTCAGCAGGATGGAGGGAGCGCAGCTTGGAAACAAAAGTGGAGCGGCAGAGTGGAACAGCATGGTGGGGTGGAATGTCATGTGTTTTTTAATTAAACTCCGCCGTACGCCGGCCGAGAGCAGTGGTAGTGGTGCCGGTGGGTTAGGGAAGGAAAAGGAAAAGGAGAATTGTTTCAGCTCATAATCTCTAATGAGTATTTTGGCGTCGGCGATAAAGGCGGATGCCTAGTGCATTTACTAAAGGTCAGCTCTCATTGCCATTCTGACGGCACACACTCGCTAACCCATCCACCCTCCCACGCGGCCGCACTCCTTGGTCTGCGACTATTATTCTTTAATAAGAAAGTAACGGCGCATCCATATTTACCCTCACTAATGGGGGGGAAGATCTCCTGATAGCTCCGGCCAGGCGTGGATGCACCCGTCACAACAAACGTGTAAAAACGCCTCGTAATTAGATTACACTGCAGCTCAAGTGCTAAGAGTCAGTGAGCGCAACAAAAATAAATAAATTATGATAAAATAATAACGATAAAATAAACAAAAAAACAAGGGTATGGAGGAATGAACTGCTGTGAATGCTGGTGTGATTATGTTCCTCTCCACATACTGGTTGGGTGAACAGCAGCTTTGTTTGCACCTAGGAAACTAATGAGGCTCATGAACTGCATAATAAACTGCTATGCCGCTAAAGGAAATCAAAACACACATCAATACCACATAAAGTTTTCATACTGTAAGCAGAATACTACAAAACACACACACACACACACAGAGTTCTATAACCGTGAGTGAATGTGGTTAGGATGCAGCATCTGAAAAACAGATACAGCAGGCGCACACACACAGACTGCATCATGCCGCCAGAGGTTGTTCACTTTGACCAGGTCATATGTGCGCCTTTAAAGGTCACACATGGAGACACACGGAATGGCCAAAGCAACCACAACCCTACCCCTGCTGGCAGTGACTGCTCATTATGATTAAATTGCCCCTAATCTCTCTCTGCCTGCCTGCCTGCCACACACACACGCACACACAAACACACGCACATGAACGCATGTACATACACACACACGCGCACACACAGAGAGCTAAAAGCATCACAAAGGGCGCAAATTAGGCCTCACTTATACTCTGTGGCACTGAAAACCAAACTAAGAGTCCGGCTTGCACGTGCATCTCAGTGTGTGTGCCAGTACACAAATGTGTGTGCGGGTGTGTATGAGCGCGCACTCTCAACCGGAGCAATTAAAATGACATGCACCGCTACATCTTTTGCGCTGACAACACACACTTTCTGTTTTTTTGCCTGTTTTTTCCCCTCTCTTCCTGTCTCCTCCACCCTCCCTCCCTTTCACTCCCTCCATCCCGGGAACTGGGCGTGCATGTGGGCAACGACAGCAAGAGATGCTGGCCTTTTGTAAGAGAGGTGTAAGTCCTGACAGGAATCACATCAATGTTTCACCATTATGCCAGCTGTATTATAAAAGGAAATTCATGAATTCCAATACTGAGTGCGTCAGAGATTCATTATGCTAGCAGCACTGGGACCAGGCAAGTGTAAGAGACATCAGTCAAACTAATGTCTCCCTCTGTGCTGAAGAATGTGTGTGTGTGTGTGTGGTGGGTTGGTAAGGCCTTAGCTGTCAAAGAGAAGCAATATCTTGCAGCAGAGCACGAGATTGCCAAAGGGGGATTGGATTGGATGTATTGATTGGAATCAATTGAAACATTGAACACTTCCCTTGACCTCTTCAAGGGACCAAACACGTGTTTGCATCGGCTTGTGTTGGTCGTCCCATCTCTGCAGGGACCACTGGTCAAATGTCCTAAAGGCATACTTAAAGAATCCAATCAGCAGGAACAGGTAAAGCTCATAAAACATTTTTGTATGTGCATTCCTTTGTCGAGAATTTGGCCTTGAGACCCGAGGGGCAAATGGCGCTGGTCATGGAAAATGAGTCAAGAGGACTTATGTGTTGCTTCCTGATTGTCTCTCTTCGCATGAGAACCGATCGAATAATGGGGCTCCATCACAAACAAGTTTACATTAACTGATTCCCACAGGGTATTTATCGTCCTGGCAACATGTCTTTAAGCAGAAGAGCAATGCCAAATAAACAGTTTTAAAAGCAACATCGTTCCTTTCCCAAACTACCATCTAATCCATACAACAATGGGGATCTCAGGCCAAGCAATTTCACAGTAATGAGTTATAAAATACTAAATAAATTATTCTTAAATTATACCACTGCTTGATAAAATTTCCACTTGTGATGCGCTATTTAGAACATTATTTTCTGATAACTGCACACCTATAAAGTACTGTAGTTCCACTTTTCTGGCTGTATTATACTTGCATATTCGCCCAACTCGTCTGTGTAGTTTAAATTATCTTTCATGTTAACACAGGGTTACAATTTAGCGGCCTGACTGATGTTCGTAGCTGAGCAACATGTTAACTTATGACGAAGATGGATTTTAAGTTTGTAACACTGCATTTAGGAGTATAGGAAACGATGATTCTACAAAAGCCGAGATGAGACAGAATGCTTGGGTATAATGCTTGACAATGACAGATCGAACTAACAAACCGCTTTTGGTTATAGCAACTATCCATTTAGAAATAGGACAGTCAGTTTCTCCCGGTCATGGTGGAAAAAAGTCTGTTTTGGCTATAAAAATGAGTAAACTGTTTGCAAAACTACATAGCGCAGATGGTATAGGCAGGATAATGAACTCCCGGTATGCATATATCAGATATTAGAGTACTCTGAAGTGTATAGGCCAGTCAACTTTGTTTTGTGGCCGTACCATCACTTCTGCATTGTATGCACTCCCAAAACATCCATATTCCATACAACAAAGCCTCCCCTTGACAACCCATAGGCGCTTAATGTTAGCACACACTATACTTGCCGTTCAAATGCAATTGTCCTGTCTGATCCCGGGTGGTATTAGTCAAAAAAACCTCTGCCAGTGTTTTGGTCCTTTGATTGACAGGACTTTTATTGACTGTATTTATCCCAAGCCGGTCGCTATGATGGCATTGAGTACCATCCATAGTATGCACATTATGATATGGAGCCTTCTGCTTCTGCCGAGAGATTTGCTGAGAGAGCTTATGCAGCATCTACCATGCCTGTTAGAAGCATAATATGGGAGAGCTACAAAGAAAATGTGTGTTTGTGTGGGTCTGTGAGAGGGAGAGCACAATACAAACAGACAAGACACGCTGGTCTCATTTCCAGAGAAGCAACATGATTCTATTTCATCTCTTTCTCTCCAGCTCATTGTGTTTTCCTCCTTTAACGCTGCTCTCTCTTTCTCTTGCTCTGATTTTCTTTCTCTCAAATCTGGGAACACAAAGTGCAGTCAGACATCAATGGGAAACAGACCCCCTGATGCGCACTACCTGCAATTACCCAAGCGACCCACAGACAAGGGAGATAAATAACTAGCAAACAGACAAATAAATAAATAAGTACAATAAGTAAAACAAATAACAAAAGAGCTCAGTGAGCGCAAATAAGTAGACATGGCAAAGCAGAGCGGGGGCCTGGGAGATACTGCGTGAGTCTAGAGCACATTCATGTGCATCTGTGTGGTTCTGTTTGTGTGTACATTCACTGGCCACTTCATTAGGTACCAGAGTTGGAAAACTCAGAACTGAGCTGAGAATGACCCCTAAATTACAATTTAATTCTTGAATTTGAAATTGAACAGAGGTTGCAAACAGGAAGTGGAATTGCTATTCAAATTTGAATTGTAGGGAGTAGAACTAAAATTCATGACACATAATTAGGATGTGTTATAAATGATTACAACATTAATTTCATACCGATACTACATTGGTAACACTTCACTTGACAGGTACGTTCATAACACATTCATAACAGC
>JAVQKI010197491.1:0-14369 GCA_036025975.1 Nematalosa erebi
AGAGAGAGAGAGAGAGAGAGAGAGAGAGAGAGAGAGAGAGAGAGAGAGAGAGAGAGAGAGAGAGAGAGAGAGAGCAAGACAGAGAGAAAGAGAGCAAGATAGAGAG
The DNA here is from genome assembly GCA_036025975.1 of Nematalosa erebi. NCBI lineage: Eukaryota > Metazoa > Chordata > Actinopteri > Clupeiformes > Clupeidae > Nematalosa > Nematalosa erebi. Next base: position 107 of record JAVQKI010197491.1, read on the forward strand.
AGCAAGACAGAGAGAGAGAGAATTGAGAATTAAAGGGGAGAAGGACATGGAGAGAGAGAGGGAGAGGGAGAGAGAGAGGGAATTGAGAATTAAAGGGGAGAAGGACAGAGAGAGAGAGAGAGAGAGAGAGATAATTGGGAATGGGTGGGAGAGAAGGACAGAGAGAGAAAAAGAGAGAGAGAAAAAAAAACTGTAGGCAGAGAATGGAAAATCTCTCTGTAGGAGCCAGTGGAGCGCATAGCTGATTGTGACAAGAGGGATGATCCCCTCCAAAACAGAGGAGCTAGCAGCTTGCTTACCTGCAGGATTAAGAAAGTCAATGGTGACCCCCTACTACGAAGAAACAAAATGTATTTCAAATGCACACGCATGTGTGTATGTGAAGGAAAGTGTGTGCTTGTCTGTGTGTGTGTGTGTTTTTGTGTGTGTGTATGTGTGTATGCGGATGAACGTGTGTGTATGCGCATGTTTTGTGTGGACGAAAGATGAGAGAACCCTTTGAATTTAGATGTGACATTGAGGAAATGGAGGCAGGCATGGCTGAGCCCAGCAAGTAACATGGAATGGTTAACAGGATTGCGCCTAGTCTTTTATCATCATCGTCCAGACAGACACCACTGAAACACTACATCATTTGCTTTAAGGAATCCGACTCCAGTATCTCAGCACAGTCCAGGACCAGCTGGGGAAAATGTCTCCATCATACAGTGTGTGTGTGTGTATGTGAGTGCGTGTCTGTGCGTGCATGTGGTGTGATAAATATGTTTGTCATTCGAAATAAAAACTCTCCCTTGGAATACATAAAGACAAACTTGGGGAGATCTATGGCAGACAGAAGACAGCAAGGCTGCAGTTTGGCTGGGAGAACAAAGGTGCAAGGAGCTTGGATGGAAGGGAGTGTGAGAGAGAGAGGGGGGTGGGTGGGTTTTGAGAGAGATATGGTGCAAGGGGGATTAATTGGAGTAGTAACAGTAACATCTGGGTAGTAAAATAAACATGCCGCTGCCTCTGGCTTCAGCAGGGCACCCATTCCTCAGTGTGTGGCAGGGTAATCAAAGATGTACTTCCTTTTATTACAGTGTAATTACCATTGTTATGATTTCTCAACGCATAATTATCAATGCCCAAGGACCTTACTGGTAGCCCGTGTTGTACATATTCAACCATCCCCGCCTGTTTTTTAAAGTTATGCTTCTAGTGGTTGAACAGAGGGGGGTTGGAAGGAGAGCAAAACGGGGGGAGTGTGCAAGAAACAGTGCGGGGAGGGGTGCAAGAGCACGTAACCTGCCTACAAATTAACGCTGCAATCATAAAAGTCACAGCGCACTCTGACGGCTTTCCCCTTTGAACGCTCATCATGTCAAATAACTTAACGAATTACTAGCTTTGTAACATTCTCTTCATGCTAAGATCGATTCTGGTAATGATTCAGCGAATACACCGTTCCACTTCTGACCGACTTCGACTCCTTATAGACTGGCTGACTAGCCCCAGAGAAGGCAGTCTCAAGAGTGAAGCAGCGAGCACTATACCGGCGAGGACAACTAAGGATATACCGAACGCCTATGGTTGCGGATTAAAATCGTTTGTCATCGCTTACTAAATATGGACTAAGTAATCTGACATCTAAAAAAGAAACGGTCCTCGCGTTCTCCTCCTCTTTTTCGCAAAAGGAATGAGAAGATCTTATTTTCTGCACGACAGCTGGGCAAATGGAGAGTTTTAAATTTAGAAATGAACCGATGCTGTGCAGACCAAGAAAAGAGGAAAGGGAATATTCGAGGGATTCAAGCTACAACACATGTGACTTCTATACAGGTTTCCCGTGGTGTGAATTTCGGGTCGAATCTGTCGGAAGCCAAATCGTCAAGGCAAATTGACGGAAGATTCGACTGACTGCAAATCAAATCAGCAAGAGCACCAAGATCTGTACCGCATGCTTTGGGTAACTACACTTTTTGCTCCGATAACCTCAAGTGGTGAATGTAAAATATTGACAAAATGTTCATTTTAGGTATGCGGTGAAATAGCGAAAAGGTTTCAGACAACTTTTAAAGCTCTATAGTAGCCTACATGTTGCGTTTCTCTTGGAAAAAGTAGAGCACACACACTTGTCATGAATGTCACTGTTACATCCACGAATAGCCGTCATCACTGCACTTATCACTGTCATCAGCGGTCAGCACTAAAAACATGTGTCCAAAACATAAAAAAGATTGTTTACGGTCACGTCTGGAGATAGCCCCTCCATCGATTCTCCAATATCGACAGAGAAAATATGGCTCTGATAATGGTTTACTCTTCTCATGAAATTAGTGTCAAGGGCAATCCATCTTGCCGTTTACCTACACGGAGGAGCACCTGGCTCACCTCCAATTGTAGAAAACAAAATGATGATGGGGTACATTGCTACTGGAAAAGCTGAATTTATAGACAGACACAGTTTGCAGAGATTGCTTTCATAGCATTTGTTAATAGCCCAGCATTATTTATCTCTCTACCGCTCTCTCTCTCTCTCTCTCTCTCTCTCTCTCTCTCTCTCACACACACACAGGCTTAAGTATTTAAAGTTTCCGGCTTCCCCACAGGATGGCAATACAGAATGCAAACACATCACAGTGTTTTGCATATTTCACTGGAACTAGAATATAATGCACAGACGATCAAATTTCCATTGTGTCTCTGTAGACCATTCAGTCAGATCATAAAACAGTCTGCAGTGGCACCCTGCTGCCATCACAGTCAAGAAGTGATGAATTGTTATTTATGACCATTCCCATTGTGATGGGCTCCTGAATAGGCAAGCTGATGAGATGCTCACTTGTCAAACAGACGACATACAAGAACAGGCAGATAAACAAAAGTCACGACAGGAAACTCTTAGTGTCTGTGCAGCCAATAAGATGACACAGTCAGTCAGGCCGAAATAACACGACAGACAAAAGCGGAGGCCACCACCATGCTGCTTCTTTCTCTATTTAGCCAACCGTTTACCCAGGCTGGTGCATTTACAGAAATTTCTTGTTTGTAGCTTGAAATTTTAACACTAAGAATCAGTCATATTGCCTTGTGGAGATATTAAAGAGCAAAAAAAATGCAGCCTTTCTGGGGATAATCAGATATTAGTGAGGCAGACTTCCATTTCATTTCATTGCGTCTGGATCTCACCAGCTTAATCATTCTAGGTCATTCACCAACACATTTTCCTCATCTTTTTCACGCATGCTATAATGCCTTTAATTTCAACACTTCCCCAAAGATGAATACATTTGAGTCTTCCACTCAGCAGATGGAAAATGGCACTTTTCGCTATTTTTACATTAAAAGGAGAGAGGAAAAAAAAAAAAAAAAACTTGGCCTCCTCTCAAATGAAACAGGTCTTCTCCCAGAGCTTTTTGTCTTTGCATTTTTCCCTCCACTCCCTTCATCTTTCTGCAAACCTCTCTCTTTCTCCCCTCTCCTCTCCTCCTCCTCCTCCTCCTCTCCCTCCCCTCTTTCCCCTGCATTTATTTATGAACTATTACCATCATGCAGTAACACTTTATTAGGCCTGTAAAAAATCACTGGAATGAATCACGCTTTGAGTCTTTCCATTCCCTTTTTAAGCTCGGAGCAACTCAAATCAGTCTTGTCTTGGCTTGCGTAGTTAACCACTGGTGCGGCCGTCGACAGACTAAACCATCCTGTGGACCTTCAATCATAGCACTAGAGAATCTGTCTGGGGAAGACAACCCTCCACAGGGTCGCCAAAGCTGTCATTATGTTGCTTTTTCTAAATGCTAATGATTTTAGTGTTAAAAGTCCATTGATCGTGCAGAGTCGTGACAGGCGCGGTGGCTGCTACCTGACACATAACCCATTCCGTCAGAACCCATAAGCTATGGGCCTTTGAGCTCAATGGGATAAGGAGGGGAGGCTTCGATTTCACTGTAAAGTCTGTGATGATTTCTCCAGGCAGATCAATACTGTGGTTTTATACTGTCTGCAACTAAAATATGGCTCATAAGAAAAATTATGAAATTCATCCTCAGTGAGAGAGCAGTGAGGGGAGACCTGGCACCACCCTGAGAGAAGGTCATTGTGGCCGCAAACGTACACACAGACAGGCTCCTCAACACAAACAACCACCTTGGCTATGCTCTTGCAAACACACAAGGGAGTAGCATATTACAAACGACACTTCCCGGGCAACTAGAATTATGAGCTCTAAAGCCTTTAAGTCTCCATAATGGAAAATCAACAGGGCAGAGGAAATGCCAGGGCAAAACTGGATTTGACAATATGCCTGACTGCCCCCTAATACACTTAATAAATAATGAAGGAGGCGGGAAAAAAAAGGCAAAGGCCTGGCCCAATGCGCTCACATGGTTTTCAACAAAACTGAGCTACTTAGTGAAGGGAAATCTGGGGTAAATACACAAACGTGCAGAGGGGCAAAAAAGGAAGTGTAAATGTTTGTGCTTGAATGAAAAATTTATCACCCCCTGTGTGTGTGTGTGTGTGTGTCTGTGTGTGTGTGTCTGTGTGTGCCTGTGTGTATCTATGTGTGTGTGTGTGTGTGTGCGCATGCGTGCGCCTGTGTGTGTGTGTGCTAGCTATGTATCAGCGAGCAGAAAGTGAGAGAGGCAGTATGGGCCTGAGAGTAACTGAGCGAATATGCCAGCATAAAAACCCAAGACAGCGTTTCCAAGAAAAACCCCTTGTTATCCTCAGCATCTTCTTGGGAGCAAACAATTAGACAAGGCCTGGGAGTAGCTGACGTGCTCAGAATGCCCAGAACCAGGCAGACAGCAGAGTCAGGCATCACCAGGGAATATGATGGGCTTACAGCCTGTCATTAACACCAACCTGTGTGTTCTGCAATTCAAACGAGGAGGAAAAAGGAAAAGCCTGTGCCTTTAGACAGGCCGGAGATGCCTTGTGTTGTTTTTTTTGTTGTTGTTGTTGTTTTTTTTTGTTGTTGTTTTTGAATTTAGTAAGAGTCGCAGAACTTTGTCTCACAAGTCTTTCGTTTGCCCTTGCAGGGATGGTGCCCTCTCCCCAGGTGTGCGTCTCCACCCTGGTGACCGTGAGCACGATGGCGGTGGTCGACCTCTACCTGCTGGAGCAGAGCATGCTGGGAGTGCGTGGCGGCGGCGGAGGGGGGAGCGGCAGCCCCTCGCAAGGGCACCCCGGCGTGTGGCCGTGTGTGGCGGTGGCCCTAGGCGACCTCTGCTTCCTGTTTACGCTGCGTTTCGTGTCGGCGGGCGTGGTGTCGGAGGCTGGCTCGCCCCGCCGCGGCTTCGCCAGCGCCCTCTGGTTCCTCTTCCTGTCCCTCCTCCAGCTCAAGCTCTTCTTCGTGTGTCAGAACTATAGACAGGAGCGCCGGCCGCCCGACCCGCTGGCACGCAAGACCCTCACGCTGCTGCTCTCCGTCTGTCTGCCCTCGCTCTTCATCATCCTGACGGGCGCCGAGCACGTCACGCCGCTGCGGCGCAAGCAGGAGGTGCGGGGGCGACTCCTCTGGGTGGTTCTGGACCTGCTGGACGTGCTGGACCTCCAGGCGGGTCTGTGGGAGGCCAGCACTGGGGGCGCAGGCAGCAGCCGCGCGCCGCTCTGGGCCGAGGGCCTGGTGTTCTTCTACTGCTACGTGTTGCTGCTGCTGTTGCCCTGCGTCTCGCTTACCGAGCTCGGGACGGTCGGAGGAGGGTGGGGGCAGCCCAGGGCGACCACCCCCCAGCCACCGACCCAGCAGCAGGAGCAGGGCGTGGGGTCAAGTCCGGGGTCGCGGAGGGAGGCGGTCTACCCTTGGCTCAGCCTGGTCACCATCAACGTGCTGACGCTGCTCCTTCGGGGGGCGGGCGTTCTGTGGTATCGCGACCCGCGCGTCTCTACCATCTTCCTGGGCAAAAACCTGCTGGCTCTGGCTGTGAAACTGAGCGCCGCATGGGAGCGTCGGCGGCGGCAGCAGCAGAAGCAGCAGGCGTCGTCAGCGTTGGGCACGATCACCCGGGGGAGGACCGCTGGGGGGGGCCGAGATGCCGACACGGACACGGGAGGATGCAGGGCGGGGGAGGAAGAGGAGGAGGAGGAGCGCCAGCTGGACGGGATCTGCCCACCGGGCTCCCTGCCGCCCTCGCGCTACCACACGCTCACGCACACGCACAGCCACGCCCGAGTCAGTGTCAACCTCGACCACACTGAGGCCGCGCTGGGACCTGCCTACATCTCACGCGAGCTGTAGACCTCTGCCACTTCATGAAAAATAAAAATACACCATTTGTTGTTGTTGTTGTTGTTTCTTACACACAAACTACATAAAGGGGCCGTCAACAAAGGACTCCCGAAAACTGACAATCCCCAGAGGCTGACTGCGGCTCCCTGGAGCCCTGCTGGTTTGGCCACACAAAAGGGATGACAGCTTGCCATCTGCTAAAGGACTGTCCCCACAAACAGCGCCCTGGACAAACTAAAGGGAGCTCGGGGCCAAGATGGGAACAGTAAAAACTCATCCCATTACTGCAAAGTGTGATTCATCCGGTTCTGGGCTCTGGCAGCCTATTGTAGCACGGAGCTCTCAAAGGACGTTGGATCCAGTTAGACTGAAACATTTCATAGTTAAGTGCCTTTTTTTCTCTGTTGAAGGAACGAACGAACGAACGAACATCAGCACTACTTGACTTTATTCTCCTTTTAAGTCGGGACCCAAGTAATAATAATAATAACAATAACAAAATAAAAAGTGTGTGTGTTTGTGTATGTGTGTGGCTGCTTGATTCATGTCCAGGAAAGGTTTCATTTCCCAGGGCAGGGTGTTGGAAGGTGCCGTACACACTCTCTCTCTCACTCTCTGTCTCTCACTCTCTCTCCCTCTCTGTCACTCTCTGTCTGTCTCTCTCTCTCACACACACACTCAATGTCTCTTTGTCCCTCTCTCTCCCTCTCTCTCTCCTGACATGTTGTTTGCCTGGTGCTGAATCCCATCACTCGCTGACAGGCTGTCACCCAGGGGATTGAGATGGCTGCTGCACAGCCTTGTCTCTTTTTCTCCTTTTCATGTGGCAGCGCGAAACACACCCACACACTGAATGCATTAAGGGAAACAAGCGCGGTAGCTCACTCACAATCCATTCCCAAGTGTAAGAGAGATTTATGTGGGGAGGGAGGAGGTGTGTGTGTGTGTGTGTGTGTGTGTGTTGGAGGGGGGGCAGCCCAGAATTAATTTAGCGATTTTTCCTTTTGAATAAGTGTTGAATGGTTTTTATCTCTGTGTTGTATAAACAGTGCGGGCCGGATGTGTTGGCATCAAGCGTGGCTGCGTGAGCGTGTAATGCCACTTAAAAAGCATGTTGCTGTTCGAGGTGGATCAGTGTTGCTGTTGTTTTCTGTGCCACCCCACCCCACCACACCCCACCCGATCGTACCAACGTGCGAGGTCTCAGCCCTGGTAGATGCTCTCCTAAAATTTACCATCAATCATAATTACGCCACCATCAGTGCACATACATTGGCTCTTGGCGCTTGTGCAATTACCTAACGACAGGCTCTCAGCTTGTGCCCACGGTGAGCGAGAGGTGTTGGAATGAATGTCCCACTGGCCGTGGAAGACCGCAAAACAGGTTGGGGTGGGGGGATGGGTATAGTAAGGGGCCATTCAATCTCCATCAGCTGCCGCTAATGCATCCCAGCCCAGCTTCAATAAGCAGCCACCACCCACCTCCCCCCCCCCCCCCCAAACACCCAGCAACCCCCCCCACCCAACCTTCTCCAGTGTCCCTTGCCTGAGCACATGGCCAACCTTAATACTCATATTAATTGAAATGGGACTCATTTGTCAAAGCGCTAAGAGCTCATATTCCACCGCAAAAGGTGATTTACTGTGAATATTTACAGGCTGTATTAAAAAAAAAAAAAAAGCCCCAACAACAACCTGCAGGGCAGAAACGCAGAAAGACGCACACACAGACACAGACACACACACACTCTTTTTTTACATGCCTGACTGCCTGACAAAAAAGGGCCTATTTATTAATTAAAGAAGGGAGAGTGTCGTCCTGTGGGGCAGCTCCGGCCAGCTTCAGACGGATTTCAGAGGGGCCGGCTGGGGAGGTGAGAGAGAGAGAGACAGAGTCTCTCGCCCTGTGCCTTTCATCTCGCCCAGCCAAAGCTCTCTCCATTTCAAACGCACGCGCAGGGGCCTCCATTCAGGCCCCAGTGGGCAACTTTTCAGCTCACTAATAAAACGGGGAAAATGAGAACGAGAAACAGGGTTGTGTATGCGTACAAGCTGAGATGAGAGGGTAAAAGCGGTTTGTGTGTGTGTGTGTGTGTGTGTGAATAAGGGCAAGAGAATGATGGAAATGGAGCAGGATAACTCAATTATTCTTCCTGGAGCTTGCGACACCTGTTTTGCGGCCACGCACACAACACTCAGCGAATTTTCCCTCCTTATTTCGTCTTTTCCTTCTCACTGACTATCTGTGCAAGATGCTAATGAGAAGTTAACAAAAACATTTTCAGTCTGGGTCTCTTACACTCCTTCTACACCGCCACCACCACCAGCACCAGCACCACCAACTCCTTTATTTCGTTCTGCCACTTATTCTTCTCCTGCACTGGGCTGTGCTAATTCCGCTCAGGAATGTAATTATTCTCCCCCACCGACGCTGTCAGTTCCTCTTCCTCCACACCCCCCCCCCCCCCCCCCTTAGTCCTCTCGTTTGTTTAAATTTGCCCCACGGCCGACAGCAGCCTACCTCTGCGCGCCTTCCCCTGTCAGGGGTGGTTAGGCGGAGAAGAGGAGAGGAGAAGAAACGGAGGGGTGGAGGTGTGGAGGGAGGGAACGAGGGAACGAGAGAGAGAGAGAGAGAGAAGAGGCAAGATTAAAGGGCTGGTGCCTAGAGCACAACGGCTGCCGAATACAATTTATTTACAGTTTACTACACAGGCTGCACCCTGGTGGTGGAGAGAAGAGGAGAGAAGAGGAAACGAGAGCAGAGGAGAGTAAGGGGAGAGATAAAGAAATGAGGGAAAATGAGGTGGGTGAGAGTGTGTTTGTGTGTGTGTGTGTGTGTGTGTTTGGGGGGGGGGCTGTATGTGCATGTGCAGTACTCACACACACGCATGCAAGCACAAAGAGAAAGCGGGGCACATACTCCAAGCTGAAGTGTGCTCAGTGAGCGAGCGGCTACGCAAACATATGCCGTTGTTTTGCTTCACTCGCCTTTTAGTTCACCTCGCTTCCAAACGCACATGTCTCCACCGAGCAGGAACACACACATAGACGAATACTGTACATACACACATGCATACACACACACACACACACGCACACACACTCTCACACCTCAGAGGACGGGTACATCGTCTTTCTTCCGTGTCAGAATCATTTATAATCATTAGGAGCTTCAGGACTGTGTAATGGCGTCATTACAGTGCAAAATTAGAGGCAGATATGAACACGTCGGGCACAAACAGAAGACAATAAGAAGACAGGGAAACAATAGGAGAAGCTGATGGTGTTTTTGTTATCTGTACTATAAATGACAGGTGAAGGTGGCTTACCTGTCCCAGGATTGGACCTAGAGGGGGCCCAGGGGCTGCCTGGCCGGACCTTACGATGGCCCGGATCAGGTTGCCCGTGTCCATCTTTTTCACGGCCTTGGCCGCCTTCGAAATCTTGGACATCTTGGTCTTGTTGTGTTTTTGAGCCACAAGCTTCTGGCCGTGGTTCTTTTGGCCGTCCTCCCGCTACCTGCAAAGAGAGAGCGAGTGTGTAAGAGAGAGTGTGTTTGAAGCTAATTATCAGGTTGGCCTTAAATTCATTAAAGTTTCATCAGAATTGACTAGTCCAGGCACCACAGGCACTATGTCTCTGTGCCGAAGTGGTGTGACACACAACCCACTCAATACTTTCTGTATGTGTGTGTGTGTGTGTGTGTGTGTGTGTCCCGTACACACCTAGAGCCACTGAAGGCAAAGACTTTGTCAGAAAGATTACAGGGTCTGGGTCTGGAGGTCCAAGGGGAGCGTTAGAGCTCAAACATGAGTCTGCCCCACGGCAAACAGAGATACCCGCCGCTCGCTGCCTGCTTCATTATCTTCTCTGGGCAGGTAGCGACAGGAGCCTTGGGCTCAAGGGGACACCGGAAGCAGAGAGGGTCAACGTGGGGACATGGACAGGAGCCAGCGGGGAGGACCAGGCGGACGGACGCGGCACTTCTCGAGTCAGCCTGACGCAAGGAGAAGGGGCACGAGGCTAATGTCTGCTTTTTCCCGCTCTGAGGCAGAGGGGCAATTACCAGCTTCAGTCAATTAGTTGAGTGGTGGGAATGGCCCGAGGTCTTATCCTTGCCCGAGGAATCAAGAGAAGATAAATAGACCGCCACGAAAATAACTCCCAACGCAAACCTGTCTGGGACATCGCCAAAACAGACTTGCAGCATTTGGCCATGACTAACTAAAGCTATGAGATCATCCTAAATGTGTTGTGGTTCTCAGAGTAAACATCCTTCAACCCAAAGCTTTTCACCTGATGTCTGTCTGTATTGCAATATCTTCTGTGGAGCACCCTGCAGGTCTCCAGTCCAGCGTTTTCATCACCTTTTGATTGAAGTCAGAATTGTCAGCAATCACAAATCCAAACCAGGCTGTTTTCTATTTGATTAACTCTCTCATGTTTACAAACATGAGTGCAAAATTTGATAGGGTGAAGTGTGTACTGGCTATAATGCTAGTCTACATTTGGATCTCTCTGCAGAACAGCTGAATTCAGCGATTTGTTTCTGGCAGCAGGCACAGGCTTGCTGTACTGTACTGACCTAGTCCTTTGGTTTCATTTTCTGGAACAATGAACCTTTCAAACCTTTGGGTGGTGTGCTACTGGTCTCAAAGCCAGCTATGCCAGATTTTTAAAAATGATTTTGGCCAGGCCATTTTGTCGCTCCGGACATTGGCTCTCAGCACCTTGGTTAGGCTACATCCTCTGGAAGTGTGTACAGGCAGCTCCGGGGCAGGGGGAGCTTACTGCAGCTGCCAGCCGAGATGAAACATGCAGCTTACATCTCCAGGGACAAAGCCATCACAGCCAAGCCCACCCGAGGCAACTCCCCAGACACCAGGGGCTGCAGCGTGGCTGCTGGTGGACACCTCATGAATGCATTTGCGTAAGAAAAACCCTGCCAAGCAGCCTTTCTTGAAATGTCACTCACGTCCGACACTACATTTCGGCAGTCAATTTCATGCTGCTCACCTTACGTTTCTCCACTCTTAAGGAGCCATGTTGCCGCCCAAATCAATTTGAGAAGCAGTCAGCAAGCGAGCGGGTTTCCAGTAAATTGGCATATGCGCACTTTTCAAATACAACCACCCCACACACAGAGATAGACACACACACACACACACAGACACACACACACACACACACAGTTAACACAGCTCAAGAGAAGCCTAGGGGGGGGGGGGGGGGGTGTGTCCCATCTTGTGAATTGTTGAATTTTCTAAATCGGGATGAATCTGCTGCTCGACTGAAAGAGCCAATCCATTTATTATAGTATATTGTCTATAAAGTCTATTTCCTGGGAGCGCAGCGATTTGCAGGCTGCTGGTACTAGGACATGTATTTATTCACAATTCCGAAGAAAAAGACATGAAAATAAAGGACAGCTCTATGGGATTTAAATGCATGAGTGTATTAATAACGTATGCTAGCGTGTGGATTCCAATTAGAGTGCCTCTGTCTCCACCGGAATATGTTTGTGGCTTTTGTTGCAGATAAATGATTAAAATGGGGACAAACATTTCCCTCAACTAATAAATAAGAGAAACTGTTCCTTTCACATCAGACACAAAGGTATACGCTAACAAAGAAAATATTCCCTGAGATGCTTAGACTGTGTAGGCTGTAGGTGGACCGAAATTCCCAAAATAGTCCCGCATGTTATTACCAGTGTGACTTCTTTTCTAAGAAATAAGCTTCCTTTGCCAAGACCATAGGCTACATTTTAATTATCATAAGTTTGGTATTAATATTCCAAACAAATGGCAAATATGTTAATGTGGTGAACTGAGAAGTCTACATGTGGTGGCCTTTAATAAAAGATGGCTTTTCAACATCCATCAGCTCAACACAGAAAGCATACAAATATTTCTCACAAACATTGATTTCTCAATATGGCACACACCAAGCCCAAGGCCACTATTTCTCTTTTGTGACCACAGCGGCTGGACCCCGGAGTAAATATGCTGTCAATCAGGAAGCCAGTGACATACTCCCACATCGCTCAAGAACGTGCCAGCTATATTTGAGCAGGAAATTACTGAAGCTTTGCCAACGCAATCTATTAAAATGCAATGTTGTGTGGCGCAATGGTCCCCGATTATATTAGGCATAATCAGCTCCAAGATAAGCAACCTGATGAAAGCAGGACTCCTGGCAGAAGGATTATGCTGTAAAGATTTTACAAGCATATCAAGACGCCGCAATTAGAGTAGGATCACAGCAAAGATAAACACTGGGTACATTCTACTCCTCTACCAATTACCAAACTTATCATTTATTTACATTTGTCAGTTCAGTTATGACTCATCTTGGATTAAATCAGCCCACAGTGCAGACATCTGACAACACCTCGGACCGCATATTAAACGACTGTTTGGAATTCAGTGGCATGCTTGCGATAAACAATTACTGACAAAAGAAACCAGGCAATCAAGCAACCAATCCGCTGAGGCGGTTTGTCAGTGCATCAACAGAGAGATGATTCAAATATTTGCACTGCGCCAGTCCGTCACCTCATCTCTAACTGACCTCCAGCTGAGGACTGAGCCTTATTGATCCAGCCGTGTGATATGACAGATTTCGAGAGAGGATGAGGGACATTTTTTGAAGAGAGGAAAAAGTTGAATAGCAGAGAAGCCCTCCTTGGCCTTGATGTAGTGCTCAATGCAGTAAATGACAAATTGAGACATACTCGCGCTTATGAAGCAATTTAGCTGTGGAGAGACAGTCCCTCCGCGACCTTCATATATGCATATTTAGATGAATAACTGAGATGTCTGAAAAGCTATCGCTTAATTCAGTCTCCTGGTATTTTTTAATAGATCAAGTAGACATTAATATATGAGAAGCCTTCAGTGGAGTCTTGCCTTTTCCCTCTTGTTTCTTTTAGAATTGCTGAGCAAGAAATTCCACGCTTCACAAAGTAAAGAAAAAAGGAGAGATTTAAAGAGATGCACCAGTGTTGTGTATCACAGCGATAACAATAAGTTTGGCCCTGTTGCAATGTGCTGTCAAGGTTCGCTCCCTTGGCCTGTCTGACATCAAAGAACACTTAACTGAGGGAAGACATCACCATCTAGCAACTGCTTCAAAAGTGCACTGCAGTCTTGACATTCGATTCAGCTTGACTGCAGACAGCTTTACAATATATGAGGGCTGCTGGCATTCTTCAGATCCCATATTGAAGCACATACATTGTGCAGCTTCAGAAAGAGAGACAAATTTAGTATGCCCCTGGCATTCAGTCAAATTAGTATTCAATGCTTTCAACTCCTCAGGCCTCATTCTGCATATTGATTCTGTGTTAAGACAGAAGGTGATTGGCCGTCAAGCAGAGAAGAGAAAAGGGACAGTGAATTACAGGTATAACTAGACAAAACTTTCCAAAAATGCCAAGAGAGTGAAGATCAGTTTCCCTTGTGTTAGCTGAAGTGACAGTAGATCAAGATCAATGGAGTGAATTGTAACTGTGAATTTCTTTTCTCCTGTAGAAGACAGCAGTGAAAGGAGAACATTCTTACATTCAAAGGGTTGGTATTCTACTCACATTCAGCCTATTTAAATGGCGCATGGGGGAATATATATGATGTCTGTGGTCATTTTGGGAAGTATAGTCGAAGACCACACATCAAGGGTAGCACAAAGAGCAGAAACATCACAGTATTTAGATATCACAATATTTCTCACTGCACAGAGAGCAAACATCAATACATTTCGTTTCCAACACAGGCCATTTAAAACTCATTTCGTTCCCACATCACCATCTGGCCTTGCCAGGAAATCATGTTTCCTCTCCTCCTCCAAGTGGCACTCCATGATAGAGTGGTGATGGTCATAAACTTCAATTATAACTAGCACCGAGGAACAATGTCATCAAAATAACCAGGATTCGAGTACACTTTCTGCTGTTCATGCTAAGTGAAATAGCACATCGCTTTTTAAACTATACCCATTGTGCATTTTCTACAATGTAATGTATATTACAGTCTGCCTGCCATTCCTGAC
>JAVQKI010197540.1:0-5000 GCA_036025975.1 Nematalosa erebi
CGGCTTTGAAGGAAAAAACAGGAAATGAAGGACTATGAATATTGTCAGTTACCAAATATAAAAGGACTTTGCTGCTGTGGTTTCTAGTTACAGCAATTCTGTATTCCATTGATTGCCTCACATGACATAGCATGGAGTTTGTCCATTATTGCTTGCCGTAGCAAACATATTGTTAGAAACCACAGTGTTTAACAATAATCTTTCATTCAACTCATCTCCTATCGATTGTGCATGTGTCAGCTATGTTAGCGTTCATTAGCCGCGCCGCAGTGATGTCTGTGTAAAACCTCCGGCTTTCAGGAGGCACTGCAAGGCAGGTTGAAAAAGAAAAGGCTGCTTGTCTAGCTAATGCACAAAATCCTTTAGAGGAGCGCCGCTCTGTGCATGGTGTTCCCCTGTGCATTGTAGCCAAGGGCCCCTGAGCTGGTAATTAAAAGTGCAGTGGGCTGAGAAAGGCCAGCTCTTTCCCTCATTAAGGAGGGAGGTGAGGAGAGGAGAGGCAAGCTGAGCCAAGGCAAGACCTGCTCCAGAAATTCAGATTAAAATAAGCCAGCACTTCAGATGCCATTAGCGAGATGTAGTGACCAGTCACGTGTCTGGTGTGAATTAAGGTTCCTTTTTTTTTTTGGGGGGGGGTAGAGATCATGGGGAATGGCCAACAGCTATGCGATATCTCAGCTCAAGGTCACTGATTGTGTGTGGTATCACGCAAGTGGACTTGCAGAACAATAAAAACTATGCTGCCTGTTCACATCCAAGCTGCCTCCCTTACTGCAGTGATTGCAAGGACAGTGTCAGGTTGGGGCAACACACAAAATGGTTGGCTGTATTTAGCGGAGGGTCTTTTGGATGTGGCGTAAACACAAAGGATATTGTGTTGATTTACATAGAGCTTTACATAAATATCCCTCAGTGTGGAAAATGTTGATGGTGAGGTCATAGCAGGAAGTGCTATGTTTGTGTGTGAGTTAAACTAAATGAATGCTGTTTGTAGCAGTTAGCTGATTAAAAAAAAAAAAAAACTGTGTGACTTGGCTGTGCACTATACGGGAGGCTAATTTTAGAGTTATGTGCAACACCCTGCAATGTTTCTGTGAGAGGTGCCACATCCCTAACCATTTTCTCTTAAGCCGTGTGCCAGTTCATGCTCATTGGCCTCAATGTGGAATGGATATTTGTTTATGGATGTGATGAAAACACTTAGAAGAGGCATCAGAGAAATTATCGGTGAGTGCTGTAATTGTGAGTGGTAGGAAGATGAAGTAATAAGTATGAAGATGGCTTAGGGATGGTCAGCCCTGTCAGCAATTTGATAAGAAGCCAGACTGAATGGCTCAAGATCGCCTCGAAAGGATTTAAAGAGATCCACTAAGTCAACATATTGCCCGTTCTAATGCCTCCTCACACAAAAATGGCCCTTGTGCTTAAGAGGACTGGACTCATGAGCAGGAAAGAAGAATATCTGCCTAGAAGAAAAAAAACTGACACTTGAAGCTTATTGCAGGCAACATTTCATTTATTTACCACTGGTCTATCCTGACATTTAATTTTGCTCCCCCTGCTTCGGAAAAATACAGCTTGGCCTCCAGGAAGTTAGTCGCCAGCAAGCCCCGACGATAAAAATCAAACTAGGCAGCCTAATCTCATATAGTGGATATTTATCAGCACTACGCCTTCTCATTTCTTACGAGCCAGTCGATGTCAGCAACATTCAAAATTCATTACTGAACCACTACCATTTATCTGAATGGGATTCCTATTTGGTTTCCCGATGGCTGTGGGCTACCTCTGCTAGATTTGCTAATAAAACAGAGGCCATCTATCAGCCAATTTTGCTAGGATAACTGGGTTTTCAGTGGTGTTACTCAAAGAGCTGCTGTGTTGTGATTTGTCAAATACTGTATTGCTCGGAAGGCACATTTCAAATCAATGGCTTCATTTGAAATACACACATGGCACATCTGTCAAACCATGCCAGGTGTTTATTTCAACTTGATGCAAAATGTTTCTTTAAGCACCCTCCACCCCCCACCTCCCCAACACCCTGATCTTAAAGCTGATTGGTTCAGGGCTCAAAAATTGCTCTGGCACCAGGGATGTGTCCATCTCTCATGTGTTTTCGTCACGCTAGCCAATCGTATAAGGCCATCACTTGTATTGTTTTTCAGTGGGTGCCATTGGCATAGGCTACACTACCTCTGTCCCTCTCCCTCACCATGATGGGCCATGATGGCATCTGTGATTGCACTCCAATTGACTGAGACAAGAATGGACTTGTTGCGAGGGAAAGCGTTGTGAGTGGGTGGACATCTGATGGCTGTGCCTGGCCTCGCTCAGCTGTGCACTAGGATGCTCATTACAATGACACTAGTTCAAAGCTCAGCAGTGAATATTCTAGAAGGCAGGACAACACAAAAGCCTCTCAGTCTCTTTCATCTCCAGTCTTTCTGTTCTTTTTCCCATTTAACATACACACTCTCAGAATGCGTTGCACAGTTCCTGATGATCGTCATTTATGTGAATTGCCATTGAACTCTGATTGTCATCAAAGACCCCTGTGTGTGTGTGTGTGTGTGTGTGTGTGTTTTGGTGCTTTGGTTGTTTTTTGACTTTTGGGCCCATGAGGCTCTTGTTCAAATGAATGTTGAGTGGCAGCTGATGAATGGCTTTTTATAGGTCATCCATGGCTATTTGTGCAGGACGTTTACCCAGGGCCTGGTCCTGTGAGCATGGACAGGATTTGACTCACGGCCCAGCTGGATCTCTTGACGCCTGTCAGTAGAGCCAGGGACACTCAGGAAGAGCAAGGGAAAGAGTGAGGGAAAGGGAGAAAGAGAGAGGGAGAGAGAGAGAGAGAGAGAGAGAGAGAGAGAGAGAGAGGGGGGAGGAAGTGCTCATTCCAGTGCTTGCTGACACATCCATTCCAGGCAGTGCCGCTCTGCTTGGCTTCCTCATCTCCAGGGAGGCTCGGCATTGGCGTCCCTCCCCCGTTGTGCTGACCTCTCATTTCCCCACACCTGTCCCTATTTGTGGCCCACCGTTTCCATTAAAATGTAAAAGGGGGGGGGGGGGGGGTGGGGGGAGCAGCCAAGCGGAGATTAGAGGGGCTCTGTGTATGTGTGTGTGTGTGTGTGTGTGTGTGTATATGTGTTTTGGGTTTTAATGATGGTTTTCCTCACCGCCGGGCAAAAAAACAATGTCACCCGAAGGAGGGAGAGGAGGGGAAAACAGCTGTGTCCCCACCGCCTACACATCACGTGCTCGGCCCATCATCAGCCAGATGACAGGCCTCCGTCTGAGAGCAGACGCACATGAACAGAAAGCAGCACCACACAAACAAGGAGCAACTATTACTGTACAGTTGGGGTGTGACCATAAACAGACCTTCAGTCCAGCTCTTTAACCCTTTGTTCAGCTCCTTGACCAACACCCAGAACATTGTAAGTTCACTTAGTTGTCCATTTGAGTCTTCAACCTACAGAACATGTGTGTTTGTTTAAAGCTAACAGCACTGGTGAAATTATAGTTCACCTCTACATATTTGGGCCATTTGAGCACTGTAGAAGTAGAACTGATCCAATCAACAGCGTGCTAGCCTAGCCAGCAATGTAGCCTAAATAACACTTGTAATTTGATATTCCTATTGGTAACCTTATTTTTTAATAGATAATTAGACAGTTAATTAGACAGTTTGTTTCTCATTTTGGCATTTCCAAACTAATCTGAGGCCAAACACATTTTTGAATGGTTCCGCTTCAGGAGTTTGAGTAGTATGGATAAGGAGTGCAACTACGTTGATGTGGATTTAAACATATCCACATTAGTGTGGACTGTGTGTCAAGTTGTTTCCCACCTGAGCCTATCATTATGTGTTTGAAGTGGTAGCTATTTGTGAGCTTGTCATTGAGCACTCAAAATGGCTCAGCAAGTGTTTGAAGGCCCAATTGATATTTCAGAGATACAAAAGCCTTTCTGACCAATTCAGTCTGACTGTGCTGGGCTGCCAACCAGCTTTTGTCAGCCGCTCAATGGCCATGATTTGTTTAATGAAGTTGCTGTCCTTCAGATCGCCGGTCACTTCAAAGCTCGAGAGCCCCCACATACAAAGGGAGTAAGTCTTGGATGCACGCAGCTGTCTTTGTGAAGAGGAAACTATGGATTGTGTGGTTGTTTTTTTCAATGGGCCCCATAGAACCTTTGTAGTTGAAGCCTTTTTTCTCTCTGTTTGATGAAATGGAGACATTTCAGGTTTAATCAGACCAATTTACATGATCAGTCTGGTTTGTTTGACATAACGTTTCAGCCCAGTCTGTGGTTGCGGTTTAATCTCTGTCAGTGTTTTCATCCCTTGTCATTGCTCTGGCTGCAGTGTAGCATATATGTTTTTTGTTTGTTTATTTCTCAGATATGCAGCAGATATGTATTTTTGTTTGTTTACTTCCCGTCTGTTTATTTATTGCACAGTGGTGCGCGCCTCCAATGTTTGCTCCGCAGAGAGCCGATATCATTAATTCTGATGAGCGGAGGAGACAGAGGAAACGTCTCGGGCGGAGCTCTGGAGAGGGGTTCGCTCGTCGGCGCCGAGTCATTAAAGCTTGCGGAGGCCCACCACTACCTGCTCCATTCATCTTCTCCCCACTCTCCCACGCATGCACGGGCGGACGGAGGAGACATGAATTGAACTAACAACATTGGACTCCTCATCCTCCTCCTCCTCTTCCTCCTCATCCTCCTCCTCCCTCCGAGCTCCAGATATCCTCCTCTGGTCGTATGCCGCAGAGGCATTAGGAATTCACTCACAGACAGTGGGCTGATTTCCCCACCGAGCCATTCTGTGGCTGTAATGACTCGCTCTGGCTCCAATCACAGGGGCCCATGGTGGGGATGGATGGGAGTCTGTCAGGCCAGTGTGTTTGTGTGTGTGTGTGTGTGTTTGTGTGTACAGTACATGTTTGTATGATTGTGTGTGTGTGTAAATGTGTGTGTGTGTGTATGTGCGT
>JAVQKI010197540.1:10000-11706 GCA_036025975.1 Nematalosa erebi
CTAACAGAAGCTACGGTCTATTTCATGCTGCCTGTCATGCTGGGCCTTTCTCCAACAAACCAATCCTTGAGATCTGTCACCTTCAATTCTACTGGATTTGCACAGTCCTTTGTTTGTTATGACTGAAGCCTGTTATGGGTTAAAAGAGTGCAGATCATTTGCCAGTCCTGTAAGAGAGTGCCTGAAGAATGGCCGTGTGCAATCTGTCTCACAGGTCTCTTGTCATTATCTGATTACAAGCCCCATTTAAAACGGCCTCCCTAATCCCCTAGATTAGTGCGAGAGGCACTATTGCCAATGAGGCCTGAAAACGGCGGTAAACCACAAGAGCCTGGGATCCTCCTCTCCCTAGCTCGTTGCGGGCTGGGGGTACAGCCTCTCCACAGCTACTGTGATGGATGGCCCCGCTCTAGACTGGCAACCTGCGGGCCGCCAAAGGTAACGCCAGATAAAAGTTGGCACAAAAAAATGGAGCTCCTTCAAAAGAGGTGTCCGCAACGCCGAAATTCTCCACTCACCGAGGAGCCTTCGCCCAGTTGGGAGGAATTCAGGCAGACAGACAGACACTTCTGAGAAGGATGTTCAGAAGTGGAACACAACCTTAAATTTGATCAAAGGCGCTCCGGCTCAGAAACTTGTAAGGCCCGGGGTGCGCTCCTCTCCTCTCCACTCCTCTCCTCCCCTCACCCCTTTTTCTTCTCACTCACTCTCTCTCTCTTTTTTGAGGGTTTTGTCATCTGTCTGTATGTAGACTGGAAGGGGTAGGGCGGTACCCAAAGCTGCCAAAAAATTATTTCAGCGACTTTTCATCTTTTTTCACTCTGGGCCAAAACTGTCACTTATGTCCCATTTTTTTTAAACCATAACTGTCTGCCTCTCTTGTTGCTGGGTATCACAGTACTTCTGGTAAGGCCAAACAGGGTATGTCAAAAGAGCACAAACAAAGTAGATGCTTGCTGTCTTTTTAAAGTCGTTGAGTTTTTATCAAATAATAACCAAGTTACACTGAGTGCCGGATAAATCCTATGCGACTTACTCACTACTAAGTGACTTAATCAAATATGTGCTCTCTTCATCTCTTGTGCTAAATTGAGTTGAATCAGTGTCTGAAGAGAGTTACTGGTACCATATGAGGGAGATATCCGAACATCCAAAAGAGCCTAGTCCCTGCTCTTTGACGTGCATCGGAAATGACGGGATACACAATGGTCTTTCATTTTTTATCATTCCTTGAAAGAAAATTACACACTTCAGCTGAGGCATCTGCCATGGCCCAGATCGGCCACTCGCCTGCCGCCAGGAAGCTTGAAGAGGATCTAACACGAGTACTCATGGCTCAATCAGCACTTTCACTTATTCAGAAGCACTCAAAAAAGCCTTCATTTCTATTGAGGAGACCTCAAGACACGGCCCTCTTTCTGTGCATTGCACTCAAAACAATGCCCAGACACAGATAAATTCCTCTAGGGTGAAATTTAGGTCATAAAGAGAAGGGTTTGTAATGAGCATACTTCAGATTGCAGCGGTAAGGATTGCAGTGTGCTTTTATATTGATATATACTCTGTCAGTAGTGTTTCTCCTGGCAAAAAGTTACAAACTCTGATCTAAACCCAACCCATACAACCCCCCAACTGCAACCACCCCCACACGAGCACAAAAAGTCATCATTGTGATATAAATGGTAGACTTTTGATTACAAGCTTTA
>JAVQKI010197566.1:0-17721 GCA_036025975.1 Nematalosa erebi
ATAGAACTATTTGTCTACTGAATGCATATTACCACATATCTATATATTGAATGTATGTATAGAGAGTTAACATCTACAGAAGACAAATTCCTTGTGTACATAAGTGTAGCTGGCCAATAAATCTGATTCTGATTCTGATGTCCTATAAATAGCATCAGATATTGTGCTCCAGCAGTCCTATACCCACTGAGTGTCTGTGCCCTTGACCTGCAGTGCTGTTGAGACTGTGAAGCCCTGCTGTTCCGTGCCTCTCACCTCCTGCTTGCGCTGGTCCTTCTTGAGCGTGGCGATCTCCCGGTTCCTGCGGGACTCCGTCAGACGGTTCTTCTCCTGCTGCTCCTTCATCTGTCTCATCAGCCGGACCTGTCACAAACAGGAGCATGGCACCGGTCAGCAGCCATGGCATGAGATCGCCAAGCCCACAAGCATTCATTAGTGCGGGGGTGCATATGGCAGTCCACTACATCAAGATCATGAACCAATAGGGAACAAGGGAACAGGTTAAAGAGATAGGAGACAGCTAACAACTCAAGCTAAAACAACATGTGTCTCAGTGCTAGAGAGAGACAATGGGACCATTGTTCTAAAAAAAAACCCTTGTGCAGTATTCAAGATTTGTTTTTAGCAATACAGTGTTTTCATGGGAATTTGAGAACAAATTTCCAAAAATTCTTAGGATGAGTTTGGTGAAAGAGGCCCTCATTCAGACTGGCCAGGCCCCGCTACCTTGGTCTTCTTCATCTCCACCACCTCAGACTGGAGCTTCTTGAGCTGTTTCTCGTACTGCGATTGGTTCCTCAGCAGCCTGGCATGCTCCTTCTGAGCCGACTGAAGCTTCTGAAGCTCCTTGTGCATGTGGCCCAGCTTCTTCTCGTACTCGGCCTTGATCTTCCGGGCTTTCTCCTCCGTGCAAGTCTCCACAGACCCTGGGTCAGCACACAAGCACATTCACATCATCTACACAGCAACAGTGCAGATCACTAGTTGAATTGGGATGTGGTTTGGCTCAGGTGACTACAGTTCTAATGCTTGGGCCTTGATCTCATACCCATGAGTGAGTGGTTCAGGTGACTACAGTGCTAATGCCTGGGCCTTGATCTCATACCCATGTTGTGCAGCACTCTGTCCCTCTCCAGCTCTGTGTCTCTGATCCTGCTCTGCAGCATCATCAGCTTCTGCTCATACTGCTGCTTGAGGGTGTGCAGCCGCCGCTGGCTGTTCTCCAGCTCATCGATCAGCTTCTGCTTGATGGCGATCTCACAGGTGATGTTAGCCAGGTCGGCCTGGAAGTTCTCTGAAGTGCAGAGGGAACACAAGACACGGGTGCTGAACACATTACAACCCAACAGCAAAGCGGTCTGGATAGGAATTAAACAGTCGTGTTGGAGAAGGTGAAGGAGGCTACCTTTCTCATCCAGCTCAGAGTCAGAGTCATCGGAGCTCTCTTCAGCGTCCATCTCTTCCTCCTCATCTTCCTCATCATCTTCTTCCCCCTCCTCATGGTCACTTCCCTCCTGTTGCTCCTGAAGAGGCACATGATGATCAAGCAAAAAACCTCCACAGCCAATCAGAAGAGGCAATGAGAGCAGAGGGCAGAGCAAACATACCGTTTCTGCATCCTCACTGGCTGGCTCCGACTGCTCTTTCTCCACTCCCTTCTCTTGCTCATTGTCTGGAGTTTCTTCCTTCACATTACTAGGAGACAGAGGCCATATTAGAGGGTGTTTGTTGTTCAACAACTGACTGAAGTAATAGCTGCAATAACAGCTTTGAAAATGCAAAACAATTACAAAATGAGTTGTGCTGAAAAGTGCAAAAGGAGAAAACATGCAAAAGAAAACTAGCTGCAAAATAGGAATCTGGCAAATTTCTCAGTCATAAAGTCAGCATGTTTCAACAATACATCTGGAAGAAATGACAGCAAAGGAAAAATGTACTATTTGTAGCAACTGAAATTGCAAACAAAAGAGTTTGGGGAGAAAAATAGGTAGTTACCAGACCACAGAAACATAATAGCAGAAAAATAGCACTTTGAACGTTATGTGTGAGTATCACACACAAGTGACATGTCCAAACCCATGGGCTTTCAGTAAGTCACTCAGAGTGGATGGTGATGTTACATGGCTACACCGGGCTAAAATGACATTGTTGGACTTGAAGAGTGTTAGTAGGCTCTTCTCCAGGTGTGGCAACTACCTGTTAAAACAAAGAGGGTTTAGAGGGTAAGGGTGTGGAGGGGTGGATCCACTGAGAGTGGAAGGATGAGCGGGGGGGGGGGAGTCTACACGACAAACGACAAACCTGTCCTCCTCCATCTCCTCCTCCTCCCTCCTTTCCTCTAGCAGCTGCTGAAGCCTTCACTCAGAGGTGACAGGGCACAAGGGTGGGGTCAGGGTAAGAGGAGACAAGTTAGGACCAGAGGAAACAGAGAGACAGGGAGAAAGAGAGAGAGACAGACAAACACAGACAGATGGGGAGACAGAGAGAGAGAGAGAGAGAGAGAGACAAAACAGACAGTGAGAGGTGCAGAGAGAGAGACAGCAAGAGAGAGAGGGGTAGAGACACACAGACAGATAGAGGGAGAGGGAGAGACACACACAAACAAATTGACAGAGTTGGAGAAAAAGAGGAAGAGGGAGAGGGAGAGAGAGAGAGAAAGGGCGAGATATAAATGGAGAGAGTGAGCAGAGACGAGAGATGATGGCGAGGTCAGAGGGCAGAGTGCTGCTAACATTGGGCTCATATAGACATTGTTCTCATTGCCTTCCTCTATAGCTGCTGCCAGCATGGATGCAGAAATTTAGGCCCAATGGGTGGAATGCAGCACCTGATAGAACACCCACACATTTTCAGTCCTCAACTGCCAAACACAGCAAACACCAACACATAACAGTCAAGGCAAGAACATACTGGATGACTTTTCCATTTTAAATAACATTGAGACGTATGGGTTGATCAAACTACACATGAAATCAGTGGCAAAAATCCTTTTCTCATGATCATTTCTAAAAACACAAGCACACAGCGGTCAGGGAGGCTGAGAAAAATAAGTGAATAAATGGTGTCATTCTGTGATTACAGAGTGGATCACTGGCTGATCAACTGTAGAAACAAAGGTATGGTGGTCCCTCTAACCTTTATGTTCAGAGAGTCATCTTGCACAAGACTTTAAGAACACAAATAAAAATCTCTCTCATACATCACCTTAAACTCCATATGTCAACATATGGACAATATGACAACATACAGTAGGTCCTCATTACCTCTTCTTTTTCTTTTTCTCTTTCTTCCTGAGCTTTTCCAGATCTTTCTTGGCAAGCTCAATGATGTCAGCAGCCTCCTTGTCTGGTCCCGGCCCCAGGAGCGCAGAGGAGAAGCTTCCGGGTCCTCCGTAGAATGAGTGATTGGAGGCGCGAGAGAGGTTCTTCCTCAAGTTCTCATTTACTGCTTCACTCTCCAGCAGCTTTGCCCTGTGTATCCACAAACACACACACACACACACACACATCAATAACTCACACTACACAAACACACACACACACACACACACACACACACACAATCAGGTTCAACAGACTGTACATCAATATGCCTTGACATTGTACCTGAGGTCTTCAATCTCTTTGATGTAGTTCTGAATCATATTGCCGATTTCTTCACTCCCCTCACCTGGAGATTTTGAGTAGGATAGACCATAAAAAAGGAACCAGTTTGAATGACAGGGACTTGCAGAGTTATAAATCATGAAATATAATTTCATAAGGCAACATGTGGTTCATTTAAACCTTATGAGATATGAAATAAATATTACATCACATACGTAAGGGATAATGTTCTGCGAGGCGATTAGAGTTATGGGAGCCCGACGCCTGCAGGGGGCTCTTAAATCACTCTGAAGGGAGTTATTCCACGATTATTAAAAAATGGTGGTGTGTTAACTTACAGAACAGCTGATGGGTTATGGCAACATTCTGTTACACTTTCCTTAACAGCAGTCTGTTATTAAGTAATATCAGACCGTAGAACTTTGGGAAATTTCACTGAGGTGAATGGAGTATTCTACAGCATTATAAAGGGCCGTTCAATAAAGCATATTAACTATTGATTTCCATGTAGACCCACGTAATAACTGTTGGCTTGCGAGACTAATAAGCAGACAGGATGAGTGCTAAAGGCTTAAGTGAAACACCTGACAATTTAATAAGAAAACTTGAATCAAAAAACACTGAAGGTGTAAAATCTGATTTTTAAAAATATAAACTTTTGAAATAGATAAGAACAGGGACCCTAGCCTGGAGGACCAAACACTTTCACCTCACATCACTTTCTGAAAACAGTCTGGACACTCTTGATAGGCATATGTTTACTTTTGGATGGGTACTTTGTTTGAACTTCTTTAAACTTATTCTGCCCTCAATTTCTGCTTGCTGATTGGATGCTAAGGTATTAGTTGGGGATACCAAAGCCTTTGGTAAATGTCCTGACTAGTACTGTAGCCAAATGCAACATTGAGTGGAGATACTAGGCTGAACTGGCCTGGCTGAAAGATTATAGCAGTGGAAAAAAACGCCCCTATAAAATGATACCCCATGAAAGACAGATCGATGAAGTTAATTATGTGGCTTTAGCTCTGGGCACGTGTACTCAGTCTGCACGTACCGATGTTGGCCAGGACCTGGTTGGCCTGCTCGCTTAGGAGCTGCGTTAGCCGTGCCCTCTGGGCATCGATGGTCTCCTGCATGGCTTTGACCCGCACCCGCAGGTTGGCGTTCTCCGTCTGCAGCATGGAGTTCTCGTGGAACATGTCGTTGATGCTCTCCATGCCGTCCTCCCCCACCATGCGCTTCCCCTGCAACGGATCAGCACAACTGCCATAACTCAATCATCCCAAAAAAAACACCTCCCTCTGTTGAAGACGGCAAAGAGAAAATCACTGTGCAGACTTTTCAAATAGGCCTGACCCAGATGCTCTGGCTAGACAGAGTATTTATAGCTGCCTGTGTGTGCAACCAGCCTGGTACTCAGACTACAAGACACAGTCACAGTTACAGACACGCTGGAAGACGCTTCAGGCTATGGTGGACTTGTCTGATCTGATTGCCCCTTATTAATCCAGTTGCTACCAAAGGAAACTGGGTTTGGGCTGTCTATCGAATAGGAGAGGGTCCCCAGTGGCTGGCTTTCATTCAGCCTCTCCTGTCCGTCACTGAGCTGAGGTCAGTGCCTGGGGTGCGGAAACTCCCCACACATCGGAGACAGAACTGTAATTAGCTTTGGACTGGAAAAAAGGCTAGTGCTGCTAGCCAAGGGATTTAGGGATGCCCGCAGTTCTATTTTCTGAAGGATGCCTGAATCAGAGCTAAGTCTTAAATACTGAACTAAAGCTACAAAGAATCGGAATGACCAAAATCTACTCTTCACCATCTCCCTGATGTTCCAGTACAGTAACTATTCCTCAGTTCTTGTTTCATGATGCTCTTAGTCCAAAACTCACATTGATTCAAACAGAAACAGTCTCATATCAC
Organism: Nematalosa erebi; assembly: GCA_036025975.1. Taxonomy (NCBI): domain Eukaryota; kingdom Metazoa; phylum Chordata; class Actinopteri; order Clupeiformes; family Clupeidae; genus Nematalosa; species Nematalosa erebi. The sequence goes on from JAVQKI010197566.1 coordinate 5,526, forward strand.
TAAACAGAGCCCAGGAGCCCAGGAGGACGTCCTTACAGCGAGCCTGAGATCTCATGTAGCTTGGTGGCTTTGTAAAGGTGTAGAATTGGGAGCATGTGGCTGTGCAGCTCACCGTCCTGTACTCCATCAGCTCGATCTGGAGTCGGGCGATCTCGGTGCGCAGAGCGCTGATCTGCTGACTGGCCTTGTCCTGGTTCACCACCACCTTGTTCTTGATGTTCCTCGCTCGGTTGGCGTACTTGAGCGTGTTCAGCGTCTCCATGAAGTCACGGTCGGACGGGCTGATGCAGGCAATCATCACCGTTTGGCTGGGATACACACACATCAACATCAACACTGACACAAACAAGAGACCCAGAAACTCATGGAGACACGTGGGACTGACGTGAACACACTGAGAAGAGCAAGCTGCGTGCTCCACACACACCTGTTTCCACCCAGAGAGTCCTGCAGCAGCCGAGTGAGTTTGGAATCCCTGTAAGGCACATGGGATGTTCTTTTGCTTCTGTCTCCTAAAGCACTGATGACGTTCCCCAACGCCAACTACATCAAGAGAAAGAGCTCATGTCAACAACATGTACCGGTGGTCATGTTCATATTCACGATTATACTGTACCCATTGCCTCTTTCAACTGCTGGAACATTCACTGTCACTTACAACCACTAGATGGCCATCTAGTCAACATGAAGGACTGCGGCTGGAAATGAGGCCAGTGTGAGGAAGGCACAAGTGCACCAAATCCACAGGGAGTAATCTCAACCTTTGCTGTCTGACATAACTCCTACTAGTTTTATTGCTATTTTCATAAATCACCTCAAAATAACCTCAGTGATGTTGCCTTGTCATTCCCAACAGATGAGAGCGCATCAGAGTGTGCATGTGCAGTGGATCCTCACCAGGCCGCAGTTGATGGAGATGCCCTCCTTGGCCCGCTCCCCCGTGGCCCCGGTCCGCTTCAGGCGCTCTGAACCGGCCAGGTCCACAAAATGAAACTTGGCGGTGAGGGTCTCAAACTCGTCCATCTCAGAGGAGCCATCAGCCAGACGATTGTCAGTCTCATTGCCCTGCTTCACAGCCCAGGGAAACAAACACATAACATGATTATCACAGAAGAATACTATTGCTCATACATCTAACACTAGCTCACAAGACTAGTACACGTTTTTGAGAATTCTGTAAAACCAAAATCTAAATACACAGTGAGATAATCATATTGCAATCACTATGCCACTAACAGAATATTTATTAAAGAATGTACCATGAAGAAGTTAGACAGAGACAAGAGAAGCATCAAGTATAACAGACGGATATCAGTGAGCAGGAGCGTACATTGTCAGGGGTGCAGACGCGCACTTGGCACAGGTGGATGGTGAAGATGGCGTGGGAGCGGGAGCTCTGGACATTCATCTGGGTGCTGGCGGTGCTCCGGGAGAGAGCCCCCAGCTTCAGACACTGCATCATCTGACACACACACACACACACACACACAGACACGTTAGCAATCAATGACCTAAGTGTTTAACTTTGAAGTTGAGTGTAGACTGATGTCTGATCTAAAGGGAGGATGCACCCATCTCTCAGACACCCAGGTCAGAGTGATCAGCCTCATCAGAGCACCTCCCTACCTCAGCCTCGGAGGACACCGTGCGTGTGGTCACCCCCACTGTATAGATCCCTCCACTTGCATCCTCATGGATCTTTATGTGAGACTTCTGCTTCCGTGCCTCCATGTCACGCGTGGAGTCAAAGAGATCCAGCACCTCCTCGTTATAGAGCTGCAACACACAGACACACAACACACACACACACACACACACACACACACACTCATATTAAATTCTCTACTTATCAATATCTACTACATAATTCAAAATACACCTTAGAATTAACTATTTTAACAGTATGGCAAAAATGCAGAAAAGACATACATCCTAGTAGTGTTCCTTAAAAACTCATGAAAATTACATGTTTATGTCTAAGAAAGAAATATGTCAGAAGAGAGATAAATATGTCAGAAGAAAGTTAAAAATATGCAATGTGAGGGGGTAGCTTTTTGAACATGTTGGAAATTGGAGGTACAGTACTTGAATAATTAGCTCCCAATTTCTCTCTCCACCCCAAAGAGCCCTCCCCAACCCAACTCCTCTTTCCCCTGGAAAACAGCTGAGGGAGGCACTTGTCAGAGGTTAATTTAGGAACGAGCGAGCAGGGGGAGGAGAGGAAGGGACACGATAAATAACACCCACCCTCAATAAACTGGGCCAGAAATAGAGTGGTGAACCCAAGAGACCTGCCATGGAACTCAGGCTTGGAGACCCTGCAGTGTGGGGACATTGGACACTCGACAGCACTATACAGGCCCATGCAGCTAGCAGGCACACAAGGCCACCGCCATCTTGGCATAATCCCGCAGTGAACAAGATCAATAACCTGACAGCCCTCTTTTAATTAGGGAAATCAACATTATTGAGCATGGGGGGTCAAACTGAATTCAACTAATGAATACAGCAGGCTAAGTGTGTCTGCCCTGAACAGTGAAACAAATCGCATACCTCCAAGAACTGGGCGTTGATCTTGAACTCAGGCACGGGGCGTCCCTGTTCGACAGCCGCCTGCTTACGCTCCTCAATGCCCTTGAAGAGGTGGGCCACTGCCCGCGGGATGATGCCTTTCTCCTCATCCATGATGCTGACGTCGAAGCCCGTGCCCATGGTGTAGGTCTTCCCCGAGCCAGTCTGTGGGAGCGGGTGAGGAAGAGGAGACAAATCAACACATCCTAGATCTTATTTCCAACAGGTTCTCGCTTGAGGGGTGAGGGAACCTACAGAGTCACCATGCAGTGTGAGAACAGCATCTATGCTTCGTTTGATCTCTGCTGTGCTATCAGACTATTAAGCAACATGGAGTTTGAACAGCATCTTAATCTCACAAAATTATGAGAGATTACGTAGACCTAGTGAATTCAGATTATGAGGAAATGAGGAAAATTGGCGCTCTAGACGTAAAAAGTTTAGGGCTGAGAGGTGCCAGTCATGCAGCCGGTGCAGTGCGGTTGAAAGTGATGATTTTCCAGAGGTGGCATTCACGGCCTGGAGGCCGAGGTCACGCTGGAGCTGCTCCAAAGCTGGGATTAGCTCACGGAAGAGCACACGGATGAGCGGCAGCCACGGGACGAGGGCTGGTGGGGTGGGGTGGGCTTGGCGGTTAAAGCAGGGCGGCTCCTGTGATGTAGGTCATCCCTCGTTTCTACTGCGTGGGGGAGGGGGGACATATGAAATATACATGGATATCACCAAAGTGTGATCTTAATGCCTCTAGTGAGTTGCCCTGTACTACAGCTCCGCCTTCCACAGAGCTGCCATTCAATAGCGTCTCAATGAGCCCCACAGACGGGAGCTTGGTTGTCATGGCAACGTCAGCGAGGGGGAAAGCAAGGAAGGGGGTTTGTGCCAAACTTGTCATCCTCTGTGAGAGGATCTTTAAAAACAGACAGAATAAGCCAGACAGAGAGAAAGAAGAGAGAGAAAGAGAGAGGTAGAGGGAGGGAAAGAGAGGGCACATGAAAAGCCGAAAGGCAGCATGCTTGGAGGAGGGAGTAATCAGCAGGATTTGACAGGGAAATAGAGGGGGAGGCTCATCTCTATAAACACATGGGATTATAGACTGACACTGTTGAGTCAGCTGGTAGAGACAGCCGCTAGCGCCCCGGTGCTCCAGCCCATCACACAAACACTACAACACCTCATTAGCTTTGAGGGAATCTCAGAAAAGAGGAGTGTACGACCTTTGGAGGGGATTTTGGATGCAGAACGACAAAATTTGCTGTCTGGTTAATGGGGTTTTGGTTACAATAAAGTCAGTTTGAGACAAAGCACACAATGACCCATTTGGCTTGTAGCCAACTTCAGCATTCCTGCTCACTCACCTGTCCATAAGCAAATATGGTGGCGTTGTAGCCCTCAAAGCAGCCCTCGATCAGCTTCTCTGTACAGTTGGCATAGATGTTGTCCTGTTGTGATTCCATGTCGAAGACATAGTCGTATGTGAAGGCCTTGTCCTTTCCCAGGATGACCTGGGGCTCTCCAGGGGTCACAAACGTGCAAATGTGACATCCTTCGATCTTCTCTCGGGCCAGCTGTGGGCGAATCCTAAGACAAGATACCGAAAAATTAAAACCTGGGAATCAGGCTGAAACTTTGATAAGGTAATTTAATACTCTTAGTTCAACAATTTGATAAAACAACAAAGTTCCTTTAGCCTAATTATCTGGGGACATCTGTGTTTGTGTGTCTTTGAGCCTGCAGATTCACCAGCTTAACTCGGTTGTCCGAGACTGAATCATGAAGGTGCTGGTGGGACATTTCATCTGGTTCCAGAAGATTTCAAGGAAATCAGGCAGATTCAGATCTGTCAAATACCTCAACTCAAAGCCTCGGTGTCAATGCATATTGTCTATGCTGTATGAGAGTCATAAATCTGGCACTATCTCAAAGCAAATATCCTGGCGAAGCTTGCTCAGTGATAAAAGGAGGAATCCGTCCATAATGGGACTGTAGCAGTGGCTTGGAGCAGCACCTGACTGCGCCCTGTGCCTCTCAGGCTGCATAACGGCAGCTTTGTGGAGCTCAGGCCACAGAGGACAATGGCCTCTGGGAGAACAACACTGCCTCCATTGTGTCTCGGGGTGACACAGGACCTGGGCACTGGCACACTTTCGCACTGGACCGAGAAGAGAGGGAGGGAGCGGAGAGAGACAAAGCAGCGAGAAAGAGAGGAATGAAGGGACATGAGAAGACAGGCAGAGGACAAGACCCATGTGCCCTTCACTGCCCTGCACTAAAGCCTGCAAAGGGCAGCCTGAGGTGTGCTCTACGCAGTCAGAACGAGCACCAGTCCTTCAGTATCGTCTAAGAGGGTTTAGAAAAATCTACTGTGCTAGTAGTCTTACTTTTGAATTCCAAACCAAACTAAACTGAAATGCGTCACATCTGCCAGTGCAACAGATGCTGGCAAATCGGAATTCACTTGGTGGATCAGTATTGATGAGTCCACTGGGATCTATTCCCAAACCAACAAAAGCCCACAAGCCACTAATGAAAGGTGTTGGAGTCAACCCCATCCAGGCCCAGTCAATCTTGACTGAGGTGCAGTCTGGCTTTAGTCGGGCTACATACATGTCACTCGGACAGAGAAAAAGAGATAAGAATCCTTAGTGTTTCATGTAACAAGCGATGCTGAGTCTGTCTAGAAGGTCTTACTTAATCTGTAGCCTTTGTTACAAAATATTGCACTGGCATTTGCACACAAACCTTAAAGCTCAAAAGGGCAGACATTTAGACATAGTGCATTTGAGACTTAAGATCTGTTTTCATTTTGGGTCATGATCCTTCCTGGTGTCTTGATCATACAAAGAAGTAAGCACGAAACCAGATCCTTCTTGAATCATGTGAAGCAGATGGAACAAAAGCACTCCATTAGTGCATGGTTTCTTTTTTATCTCCGTCTCTCCAGCAGCTCTGTAATCCTGCTCTGCCTCTATCCCCTCTCCCACAGAGTTCTAGAGCTCATCCCAAAATCCCCATTATCCTCCTTCTTTCTCCAGGATCTAGTGAATTTGCATCTTTCCTGAGGAACAGGCTGAGGCTTGCTAAGGTGGAGCCTGAGTCATTAGCATCAAGACCAGGTAAAACAGTGGCAAAGCTGGACACAGTAACAGAGCTATCATTGTCAAGTTGTCATCTGCGCTGTTGTCAAGCGCTGGCTATACAGTATGTACTCACACCTCACTCACACTTCTCTCATATTCCCACATTTCATGCACCGTCATCTTTTTCCTCACTAATTAGCCCATAAACAAAGACATTATGTGCATCTACTGCCCTCTTCAAATACCACATACCATGACACTGAATATGAGGGTGCAGCCCCTTGCAAATACAGTTGTGTTTTTAGCACCGGTCTACCAGTCTTCTGATTGATGTGAGAATAGGGTGGGAGAGGAGGTGAATGTTTGCACCTTTAGTTTAACTGGAGAGCAAGCTATTTGTATCACAGCCAATCGTGAGCCTTGGTTTATGGCTTGCAGGTCAGAGGTTAGGCAAGGGTGGACAGGGTCAGATAGATTGCCGCTCTGCAGGATGGCAACTCTATTTCAGGACTTCCAGAGCAAAGGTCACCTCATGGTGCATAGCTAACACTTACAACCTGAATCTTGGTGCCAAATCTGAAGAATGTTTTATTTGCCTTAGTCCTATTTCCAGAAGAAGACATCAAGACAAAGCCTTGCACATAAAATGCCTGAATGGACCCACGGCCCTGGGCACCTGATCGCCATAAACCATACAGTACCATGAACATTTACATGGATTTGGGGCTCAAGGCCAATTCCACCACCTTTTCCATCAGGGATCGATGAATGGTTAGATAGAACAGGGCTTGATGTTTTGTCTCCACAAGGAGCCTTCATTAATATTCCACTGAGCTGGCAGTAACCTTCACAGACATGAATTAAAAAGCACTAATGAGTTTGCTTTTCAATCTGCTTGTATTGGTTTAATTGGAAACAACCCGTCTCAGCCCATTGTAGGATGTAGCATTCGAAGGATGCACAAACTGCTGATGGCTTATGAGGCAATGCTTGTTTGCTGACCTTTTCAGGCAGGCAGATGTTCATATTAGTCTGGGTACAGGCTCTATATCACAATACATGTCAGTTCTGAAATAATGAAGTGCTAAACAAAACTGACCCTGCCTAGCTATTCTGTATAACAGTGTAGGCAACGCTTCAGTTAGAATCCAGGCAGAGGATCTCCCTTTCTTGAACCTCTCCATGAATAACAAACAGAAATCCTAGAAAACACAGGCCTAACTTACCATGTGCCTTTTCCCCTTAAACACTGAATGATACCGGTAAATTCCCACTTCATGGAGTGTTGCATGTGTATGCAATATATCGCTACTACTCCAAACAAGTATGTTCAGCAGGTACCAACAAGTCACAAGTAAGGCAGTGTTAACTCTTCAGCCTCTGCTCAAGAGCACAAGAGTAGAGGAGGAGGAAAGCATTGAGTTCACAGGCAATGCCAAGGTTACCTTAAACCTGTAAGGCTCAAACTGAGCCAAATATCAAGTAGGCTATCCTCTTTATGCACAACTATCATGAGGCTACTACTTCCTCTGAGGATGGATGCTAATTTGGTACTCATGCTACCGCTAACAACCCCTGCAATTACACAAATCAATTGTAAAATATCCCATAAAATCACTTTGAAGGATACCATTCAAACTATTCATATAAGGAGTATACATAGTGTGAGATACCTTGCCTCTATCTCTGTAAATAAAGGTAGCCATGTTCAAGCTGTAAGCCATATATTCTAAACAGTTCTCCTCACTGTATAATTACATGTGGGTAAATGATAGTCTTCAGTGACAAGTCTGCATGTTTAGTTGCCTACACTAAAATAACCAAAGAACAGAGTCGAGGGTTACAGTGCCATATTCAGAATGACCCGGCGTAATCTGCTCTTAATCCTGTAAATGCTGAGTTTGGGGATAAAGTCAGCTGTATGAGGCCCTGGTCATGCTGAAGCCCTTCCAGGTCCTTTTGGACCAGTTTAACTGACAACATGATCTGCAATTATTTGCAAAATGACTAAATGGTTAGTTAGGAAACATTTCAGTTTCACTGAATTAACATCCACAGGGAAAAACTCATTCATCTGTAAATCTAATACAATTTTGATACTGTAAATAAAATGAGACATGGGGTGGAGGGGGTGGGGGGTTAGCCAGGATGGTGAGGGTTGAAGGAGACAAAAACAGTATGGTGGTGTTCTAGCAGCATTGTTACCTATTTGGCAATTAGAAGCCTCTTGCCTATCACCTTTCTATATCTTTGTACTGATGCCGACCATTGCATGGGGATGTTCCTTATGGGATACTCTGACAAGCCTTCTGTCAGAAGGGGCCAAAGCCAGATTAATGGAGCTGGACTCCAGAATGGTTTATGAAGAGAGGTCTAGGCCAAAACTATAGCGTCAACCATCTCAGACACCTCCCAGTCCTCCTTGAGACCAGTGCTACTCACGCGTGACTTGCTGACAGGGGACTCTCATCTCTGTGTCAACAAGAGCTCTGACAGACCAGAGTGTGACACAAAAGGCATCACAAACAAAGCTGGCAACAACCACTGTGGGGGTAGGCCTGTCACCATGCGCAGCTCTTTAGACATCAAAAACACGAGAAGCAGTGGGGTGAAGCAGACACAAGAGGCAGGCTAATAACTACACAGCCTTGTGAATCCTAAGAATGCAAAACGAAGAAAGGCCAATCCCCTCATAGGAGGAGCTTTGCATAATTTATTCTTGCCAATATTGAATTACACTCAGGGAGATTAATAGAGGACCTACATATGCCCCCTGCCTGGGTTCGCAAGGGCAACCTGGAGAGAACATACCGATCAGGTGTGCACAGAGGGAGGAGAAGGCTCCAGGTGTGTGCAGTGCTTAAGAGCTGGGGGTGTGGAGGGGTCAAAAGTTGAGAGAGAATGGTGTAGGGAAACATAGCTCAGAAGCACAGTACTGGACATACAGTACTGAACATTAAACACTTGCTGTGGAGTTCTTACATGTAATCTGGTGCATGAATACACCACATACATAATTTCATCTGCTTCAGATGCCCACTACACGCATTCAGAGAAGGAGCAGGAAAAGGCGCATATGAGGGAGCGAATGGGTGGGGCAAGCATGCCAGTCACTGTATAATTATCCTGATCTGTTTAGCATAGTCTGTTGGCTCTGTCAGCACAATACATGAAGCGCTCTCAACACTGTACTCCCAACTCACAACACTGAAGACCCTTTACAAATATGACAGAAAACACATGTGTGGTTTACAGACTCCAGCATGGCATGTTTCTCACCCTTTTCAGCATAAAACTCACAAAAATCTGATCAAATGAAAGGGCCGTGGCTGCTTCAGTGGAGCCTGATGTCTATTTAAGCCCAGCCTCAGTCTAACTTGGGCCTATGCTTACATATTGGCTGTTAGAGCACACAAGTGAAAAAATAGCCCAAAGAGACAAAAAGCTGTTCTGTATGGGGCACAAGAGGATATTCACTAATTCCATTCTGGACTCGACAAATTACATTCTTGATCTTTTATGCATCAGTGCCACCTCCAAAACCTTTCAGTGAAAGTTATTCATTAGGCCTAGTGCCTAATTATGTTAAACATCCAGAATTTTCCAATCCAACATTTGTATATGCAATACAAGTTTCGAATTATCAAATGATTGACTATTCCTACTGTGAATAAAAATGTGTTTAGTATGTTGAAATGTTAAGAACCTTCTTTGATCAATCACTGATATCCGCTCCATTCTTACTGATGCTCTGGGAATGGAGCATGCCAAGCTAAACCAGACAACAGTTGTCCCTGGAGATGCTGACTCATCCATGGCTACAGTGGGTCTGTCATCACAGTAAAACTGCACTGTCACTGCTTTGTCATTGGTCAGCTAAAAACAAGACATCCTTTGCTGAGTTATGATGAATTATGCCACATCTCTACTACACACTGCCAAACCATTCCTCTCTATCCTGTAGAGCATTTCAAATCTTAACTCCTGCTGGTTCAGCCACTACTATCAATCTGTTTAGTCCTTTGGCAAAGTAAAACTACAAGTCTGTCAAGGTTACATATGCATAGTGTAATGCTATACACAGTTTTCCATAGCAATTGTGACTTCTCATTTTGACCTTCTTTATTTTTCCAGTGAGGATTGAGAATTTGACAACATGCTGGACATCAACAAGTTTATAAAGCCAATGTATGCAGTTAGAGGCACACAACAATATTTTTCTAACTGAAGATATAGCCTAGTCAGAAGTACACTGAAAATGGATAACTTGCTCCTACAGTAGCCTAAGTGAAACAAACCAGGTGCTGAGCCTTGCTTGAGGACTGTGTGTTGACAGCTTGTAAGAAGCTGTGAGGGTCAAATATGCAACACTGACACCCTGCAAAGCCATTTGTTAATGAGACTATTGCCCAGGTCAACACTGAGGGGCATGCCAGAGAAAAAAGAAACTAGTGGTTGAATAAGTTGAAGAATTTGGTGTACCTCATCTTGCTTTTGTATTTAAGTTACAACATGGAGCCTATCGCTATTTCTACTTTATGTGCAGTGAATTGGCCAGGTTTCCATTAACTTGATATAATCTGAGGACTCAACTAACACCATCTGTTGAGGTTTTTCTGTGAGTCTCCATGTTACGAGTGTGAAGATAAAACCCCAAAATCAGAGGTGTGGATGCTAGACTCATCTGGGATGAAAACCATGGGTGCAGGTGTTGAGCAGGGCATGGATCACACACATGGATCCACTTTTTTCAAACAATGATCTTCCCAAAACAAATCACTTCAGGAAGCTGCAAATTCCACTAGTGCATTAAGGGCATCCTTTATTTTATAAATCCCTACTGCTACTGGCCTAGTGTAAGCATAGTGCTTACTGATAAAGCAAAATATAATATAGTGCCGATTATTATTCTACTGGTGCCAGTGTGGTAATATGTATAACGCGTTTTGTATTTCTGTGTCCTGTATTTTAGCCCTACCACACCCTAAACGTCTCACACAATTAGCAAACAAGCAAATTTTGGGTGAAATATTATGACGTATGCATGGCTCTGGCAGGATTTTGGAATTGTTTTACAGTGGTGGGGCAGCATGAAAAGGCAAGATGGAAGAAACAGGGCTAAGCATCTTGGCGGATATGAATCCAGTCCAGGGGGGAATCACAAAAAACACAATTCCTTAATCTGGCTAGATGCCTTTCCGCGAGTTGCGTGCTCCTGACATAAGCTTTCCTTCCATTGATTACCCGTCGTTCAACCGTCAGCGTTGGAATCAAACATCCTCAATTGCCACACTGACCTAAATACTACGCAAAGGCAAAACTGAAGGGAAGAAACACCCAGTTTATTGCTAGGTGGTACAGACTCCAATGGTGTACCACCATAATAGTTGCTGCGTGGCGTTACCAGCATTGGGTACACCTGGCTAGGCCTGGCCTGAGCCATATGCGGAGGGACACGGTATCATCGATATCTTTCCATATTGGCACTTCCTGTCTGTTTGTGACATACGCTGACACTGTGATGAACACAACAAACAATGCTCTTTATTATACAAAGGTTTATCGCGGCATGGGCTGTAAGTGGCATGTCCTCGAGGAACACATCGGCACACATAAAGAAAGAGCGCAGCGACTACTACCAAATAGTGAGGAGACATATTTTGATTGGAGGTTGGATGAATAAGCTAGCCCATGTTTAGTGCAACCCCTTAATTGACACATCATAGACATGCATGTTTTGCGGCAGCAGGTAGATAACTCAGAGTCCAAGTTATGCTTTGAATATTAGCTTCCGTTGCATCATCACCGTGCAAATATGATGACAGCATCTTACCGTAGAGCCACACGAACCGAGCTCTCGTCTTGTCCTGTTGTCATGATTTCCGTGAGTTTTTGTGTCGGAGTGGGAAAAAATGATCAGTCTAGACCAGCAAGCGGTGCGCCTCCCAATCGTCAAGGAGAGAATGCGCAGTTTCTAAACCAGTGAGCGGGCAAGAAGCAGCCCAAACTCACCTCCGTTTTACCTCATACATGCTGACAGACTATACGATTGTGTTAAATGAATAGAATGCTGTACTCCTGTGCAGTGGTAACTATTTTCAAGATCATTTCCCCCTCCATTCTTGACTCGCGGAATGCCTAGTAGCAGCGTGCCATACTCTTTCATTTCAGCATGGTGTGTGCAGTGGACACCGGGACCACAGGCGACTCCTCGCACTCACACGTTTCACTGGCTGGAGCAACTGAGCCGCAATGCATCACAAAACCACGCCCTCTGTTCAGAATCGCTATGGCTTCAAGTTGACATCACTATCCTATATGCATTGCCTTAAATTAAACAGTCTGAATCACTGTTTAATTAGAATAATATTCTCTGTTAGACAAGAGACATACCCGAAATGTATCACATCTTAGATGTAGGCCTACAAAGTCCTAGGCCTGATAATGTGCCCCAGATAGCAAAGTTTGTCTGGCCCACTACTGGGCCAATACATTTTTTGAGGGCTCATATACATACAGTAGGCTATATACATATACATACACACACA
>JAVQKI010197587.1:0-5000 GCA_036025975.1 Nematalosa erebi
CTTCCCCTCACCCTCTTAACAGAACTTTAAACAAATATGTAAAACTGAACATACATATAATCTATATTGCAGACTCAAAAGCAACTTAACAAACAGAGGGATTAACAGCTAGCTACAAACAACAGGCTAATTTGTCTGCTTTAATTTGCCCTTTAACAGAAGCAGACTTACACAGCAACTGGACTTTAGCGACATCTGGTGACTAAAGGAAGAGGTACAGCTTGATGGCAACTCAGCTCTTGCAAGATTTTTGCATTTCTGTTGCCCTCTGCGTTCAGAAAGAAAAGAAATTCTAAAAATATGTTTCATACTTCATTCCCTGAACACCAAAACTCATTCCTGTTCCTTCAATGATTACTGCCTGAGCCAAGAAGTTGCAATTACAACTGCTACTGTAAAAGGTCTGACTTTGAAATTGGCAAAAAAAATTGGGCACCATTTGGGAATAGCAATCACCTGAATGTCTAGGTTTTTGAGAGGATCTGACTGTGCAAGTAAACATACAACTGTAATGGTGGTTAGTGTAGATTTCCACATCCAACAGTAAGGCAAATCAGATTGGTCTTATTCCTGTGCATCTACAAGTAAACCATCAATAGTGATATGGTCATTAATAGAGTCAGTACACAACACTATGTCTGTGTATGTGTGCTCCTGTAGTGTTGTATATTGTCATGTATTGTAATGTCTATGAGTATCTGTGTTTGTGTGGGTAGGGGATATATACAATATGCATATACGCATGTCTGAGCCTACGTGTTCTTGGGAAGCTACTTCACCATGATAACAAAATGACAGGTTGTGTATATGGACAAGTCATAGAAACATTACCATTGCATCACTTGTTTGCACCATGAACATCAACTTCCACACTTCCACAGTTGATTTACACGCAGGGATAAAGTACCACAATGTAAAGAAAGGTCTCTTTCGCTCCTTTCAGTCATGCTTCTCTCTCTCTCCCTCTCTCTCTCTCTATCTCTCTCTCTATACAAATGTATCTAATTAGACCACTTCTACGTAGTTGGCTGGGTAGAGTCCCTCTTTTCCTCCGTCCATCATGCCGCGGCACCATCCCTGGTCGTCCTCATCCTCAATCTTCAGGAACTCCTCGCCTGAGGAAAGAAATGTGGAGAGAGGGAATAAGACAGAAAGAAAGACAGAGAGAAGATGATGAGAGAGAGTGAGACCCCCCCAGTGTGTGTGTGTGTGTGTGTGTGTGTGCGTGCGTGCGTGTGTGTGTGTGTGTGTGTGTGTGGCGGAGAGGGAGTTGGGGGAGGTGTAAAGCTGGAGCGGCTGTGGCAGCAGACTGAGAGGGCTGTGGGCATCAGGGCGATCAGAACAGGATGTGCTGCTCAGGGGAGGCACAGGCCAGGAAAAGAGCACGCTGTCACGCCCACACACATGGCTGGCTGAGCAGTGCACACGCATGCGAAGCTCACACGCAAACACATGCACACACACACACACACACACTCGTGCACACAGACAACAAACAATGTGTCAAATATGCACATGCATGCACAAATGTATACACATACACACACACACATACACAGGGTCAAAAATGCACTCATGCACAAATGCATACACACACACACACACACACACACATACACACTCACAATATGCACACCCCTGCAGAAAAACATACATGCACAAAACACACTCGCATGCACACAAACATATGGTGACACCCCTATGGACACACACACACACACACACACATCCTGGCAGAGAGCTGTTTACCTGCTTTAAAAGAGAGCTCATCTGTCTCTTGTCCGGTATAATCATAGAGAGCTCTCACCCTCACTCCTCCAATCATGACCCTGTCAGGGAGAGGGAGGGCCAGACTGAGTGTGAATAAGAAGAAGATCCAGAGAGAGACACAGAAATAAAACAGCTAAGTTGTACAACTACACACACACACACACACACACACACACACACACACACACACAAACTCACACTCTCTCGATGGGCTCCTTCACTTCCGAGTCTTTCTTCCCTTTTTTACTCTTCTTGTCTGGCGTCCATTCCTGAAATACGGAGACGCATTAAGAGAGAGCATCCCGTGTAAATCAGCCGCGAGAGAGAAGAAAATCATTTGGAGTTGGAGAACGCTTTCATCCATCTGTCTCCGGTGACACAAAGTGATCTTATCTACAGATCAGGCACATCAAACCCTGAGCTGCACGGAGGAGCATACTCAGTGTTATAAAACACCGGCATGCTCCAGTCATCGTTTGAGGGTGGCAGATATTATTACAACCACGGCCATGTAACTCAAAACCTGAGGCACTGCTGTATAGGCGTCTTAGTTTTAGATAGTACCACTGTGTGTGTGTGTGTGTGTGTGTGTGTGTAAGAGTGTCTGCGCTGCCAGCAGACGGCCATGATGTTTGAAATCTATCTGCATCAAGTCACTGATACCAGTTGGCACGCATGAGTTTGACTATGCTTATGTTTACATGCAAATAGTGTACTTGTCTGTGCATGTGTGCATCTGTATGCATGTTTGGATACATACACAATATCAATGTGACTTGTCTGTGTGCGTGCGTGTGTGCGTGTGTGTGTGTGTTTCCTAACCTGAAAGTGTGGCCAATCTGTGGGCATGCCTGGACCATGTGTGTTTTTCCACCAGCGCAGGTCGTCCACCTCATTAATGGCCATCAGAGTATTATGGAGCTCATTGTAGACGGCCTTCACACTAACACACACGGCACAGAGAGAGAGAGAGAGAGAAGAGACGGAGAAAGAGAAAGAGGGAGAGGGAGAGAGAATAACACCGGCTGCCAGATAAACAGGCATATTTATACACCCACTGACAATCAAATGCACAGATGAGCATGCTCACACGCGCATGCGCACAGACACACACACACACACACACACGCGCCCACACACACACACACACACACATGCACACACCTCTCATTGTTGGTGACATCCAGGTGTCTGTGGATGGAAAGGAAAGCCTGCTTAAGAAAACTGATCCTTTTCCTCTCTTCTTCCTGTGACTGGTCAAAGATGGACTCCATCTCCTCCATGTAGCGTGGAGCATAGCGCGTCACTTCCTCTAGAACCTTCTCATACCTGCTACGCACCTGCAGGACACAGGCGTGGGGAAGGTGAAACCCAAAGCCGGTGGAAATGCTGTCAGTCAAAATGTTCTGTCCCCTAGAGTGGATTGGTGGATGTCCCATTTCTAGATTCTTCATAATGCAATGTAACGCAATGCAATCTACAGTATATGCACAATATTACATGATATCTCAACAGAACACTAACTGGGTCATTAAAAAGGCCAACTGGTACAAAAAGGATGTGGAAGTACCAGTAAGTTTCACCAGTATGTAGCAAGTCCTTTTTGAATGTGTCTAGAGTTAGTTGATATGCGTGGAAACTTGCGGTGCTGACCTGACTTACCTCAGTGGTTTCTGCAAAGCCATTTCTGCCCTGTCAGCAGTGATGCAAGCCCTCATGTGGATTTCTCAATGAGGCCAGCCCCCACTTCCACCCACTTCTCATTTTGCATTCTTCCAGTGTCTCTTCCTCTGTCCTACCATCCAACTCATCACTTTCCCCTCCTCTCTCTCTCTCATTCTTTTCTTCTCTCCCTTACTTCCTCCTTTCTTCATCTCATTTGTTTACCTGCTCTTTCTGTCTCTTGCTCTCCAACTCCCTCCCCATCTCCCAACACTCTTTTCATCTCTCCGACATCTTATTCTCTCATCTGTCTTTCTTCTTCTCTTCTGCTGTCTCTCTTCTCTGTCTCTATCCATCTCCTCTCCCTGCACCATTGTTCTCCTGCCTCATTGTGCTCGACCTTCCCCCAGGGCAATCTTTCTCTATCTCTCTCCTTCTTTCTGTCTTTCTCTCTCTTTCTCTCTCTCTCTCTGTCTTTCTCTTACCTCATCACTCTGACTGTCATTACCCCCCCCCAGCACACATACACACATACACACACACACACTGTCGCACTCTCTTCACCTTCTCGGTCTCTGCCCGGGCCAGTTCCCGCTCCTCCTGGATCTTTCGCTGCTTCTCAATAGCGATGTCGGGGTTGCCCTGGGCATGGGCCTCCCGGTCGATGGCAACCTGCTCCTTACGACTGGCTTTGTGGAAAGCTGCCTTGACTTTTTCCAGCTGAACACAGAGCAGCACCAAAACTATCAGTGCACATAGAGCAAAAGCTAACAGTCTCTACATCAGCTGAGCAGAGATGCTGAGCCTTGCTTAGGCACGCCTGACTAAAGGAATTCAATGAATTCAATTACACAAATTCAATAATGCTGCACAGTCCAATAAAACAATCATAAAGGCACAGGCATAACCTTACAGAAGTCAAGCAGAAGGAAAAAGAATGAGACATAGTCAGAATCAGGTGAAAGATGCCTAATCTTGTCTTTTGTGATAATGTTACAGTCAGAGTTGAAAAGTATGAATATGAAACTTTTCCCAGATACATGGCAGCTCTGAGGTCAACCATGGCTGACTCTATATCTCTAATACACATCATGGGACTTTAGATGTAGTTGTAGTTGTAGTGTGGCACATTTCAAACTACCAGTCAAATCCACTCACAACAGATAAAAAGCTACTGACTTGCACTATTAAAATGTCTAGAGGTTAAAATGTTTTAAACAGACCTTCTTGTTTCATAGTTCTGGGATTCATATGCAACCAAGTAGTCAAACTGACTAATTATATCTGTAACTATGTCACTATGAATAGTCTGGGAGAGGTCACAGGTGACGAGCCACACAGGGATGCTGTGACGCACAGTGTGTCCCTGATTAAGCTCCAGTATAAATCCGCACGAGATAAAGAGTCCTCTAAAATTCCACATTTATCAAACTACTGGGAAGCTAAGGCCAAACAGATGGTAGCAGTGGTATACCCAAAGCTCCACCAGAGAAAGGATGAATCTGTTCAGTTGAAATAACCTGTACCGCTACCTCATGGATAGCTTCAACTGCTATAGAAGTACTGTG
>JAVQKI010197587.1:7500-10745 GCA_036025975.1 Nematalosa erebi
AGTCTCTGCCGGTGGAAAAATGAGTCAGGGTTAGGGGCTTCCATCCAACCACCTCACCTTGCCATTAACCTCAATATAAGTGCTGACCACAGTACTAACAATGGCTGACCACAGAAAAGACCGGAAAGACACTGGACATCAACACACAGCGCTGAGAAAAGAATCAGAAGTCTGTGTTTACAAACACAAGTAAACAAGCCTCAGGGTGAAACGACCTAAGGAACCACTCAGATGGCTGAAAACCACCCAGCGTAGCCAAAGACATTGGAGCATTAGAGATTATGTGTGGTACAATGGAAGCATGAGCCATTTAGGAAAGACAGATGGCCTTTCATGTGTCAAAGATGCAGGCCAGTCGAGCGTCTCGCTCAAGGGGGAGAATTAGCACAGAGTTCACTTCAAAGGCTCATCAGAGACAGCATGGGGTTCACATGGGCCCATGGTTAACCCCGACCCACATGCCAACACAAGAGTCCCACAGAAAGGCCGGTATTGTCTTCTACCTCGGTCACGGAGCCTTCCTTTGAAGTCCTATAGTCTATAAGACACACATCATGCCATTTTGTGTATGCCTGCTATTCAACTCTACAACGGTCTTCCCTTCCCATTCCCGTCTCTCTCTCTACTCACCATCCAGAAGCTGCGCTTGTTGACGTCCTCTGGGCCATTCTCAGGCGGGGGAGTGGACATGCTGGACACTGCAAGAGAAGACAACAAGAGACGGAGAGAGTCATGGAGGCGAAGCGGAAGACTCGGAGGAGGATGTTTTTTTGTTTTTTAAAAAAGGAGGAGTGAGGTTGGGCTTTTTTTATCCTATAGCAGTTCCTTCCCTCCCACACAGTCAAGTTCTGACATGTACCGACGACATCAGTTGGAGAGCCTCTGCCTAGGTGGTGATGCAGGGTGTTCCCTTATTTGTTGATAGGATGAACTCAGTATGAAGGTAGCCACTCCTCTCACCTAAAGCACTACAGCATTGCATAAGAGCTTGTGTATACTGAGATTTGTGTGCATCCTCTAGAAATTGGAGAACTTAGGAATACTGGCCGCCGTACTGTGTAGGCAAGAAAAAGATAGGGCTACGAGACACAATTTAACTGATAGAACGTTTGAGAAAAAGAACATAGCAAATGAGTTCATACAAACAAGCAGAAAACTGATAATGAAATGTAAATATTAGTACAGTAATATATTCTTCACACATTACCTGAGGACACATTACCTTAGCATAAGGATAAAAAAGGCAATTTTACAAGAGACTTTTCAGAAAAGCAAGAAAAATCTAACCTTTAGCAAGGACATATGGTAACAACAAGAAATGACAAGAATAATGAATATGCATTACATTTTGCTGCACTCCATTTAATCACGCATAAATATAAATTCATAATGTCAACAACTCAGTCTCCAAAGTACACAGGCTCTGCTGAAATGCACTCTATCCATATGCTCTACAGATCTGCTACAGAGACATACAAAGGGCAATGCAATGACCCAGCACAGCACAGTACAGTGAATCACAAGACAGAAACCAGGTGGAGCACTGTAGGTACCCCATAATTATCTAGGAAACAAACAACTTTGAAAGCAGAGGAGCTGTACTGTGACGATTTATAAAAAGACATGTACAAGAGCCTAAGCAGGGCTGTGTGGCTGTCCCTGTAACCAGTGTCTATAGGATTTGAGCAGGCAACATGGCTATGCCTTGCACTGTGCCTGAGCATTTGCTAAAGTCATCTTAGCTGGCCAGTCTGACATCTATGTCAGACACTCAGATGTTCAACATTCATTGGTGGGATTGCACATGGAATGCCCTCACCCAGGATTCTCAGCATTGAAAGATGAGCTATCCCAAAATAAACAGAGGTGAAGGGTCAGCTCCCACCCACTCCGGCCCTGCTGTCTCTCCCCAGACTGGTGGATTGAAGCGTTGAAGCCAAGGAACAATACATGCTCTTACAGACACTCACTCCTACTCCTACTCACACACTCACGCACACACATGCCCAAACAAGACAGAATACGAGCGCTTCACGTGTAGATACACATGCTGATTGACAAGAGTGAATTCACATGCCTAACATAGCATAGTCACACTCACATGCACACCCGAACCAGACTGCAGAAATGTTGTACCATGCTAAAATAATGGCTACAAGTGTGTATCATATACGCATAGAGTAGAAATCCTGTGCCATATTAAATTAACACATAAAAGTATGCATCTTTCTTATCTCTCTAAAATCTTTTTTGAGGGGGAGAAATTAAAACACGGCTGAGAGTTAGTGATGACCCATCAACTTAGACAAACTGAAATATAAAGGAAGCTGAAGTAGAATTCGCTCTCTCTCCCCGTTTATGGTGTGTATGTTCAATATTCTTGGGGCTATGGTCTTTACATTGAGTTCACTTACCAAATTTGCTTTCCCCCTTTCTCATCACAAGGGGTCACGGATGTAATAAATCTTCCCCTAGTTGACCTTTGATCCCACTTCCTGCTTCCTCTTTGTCCCCTTCCCTTCCATCAAACTAGCATGACTCAGAGGGGATTTGTGAGGAATGCTATAGACGTCTTCAAGCTCCCATCTTAGAGATAACAAGTCTGCACAGTCTTAGCAGCCAACTAATTTCAGTCATATCCATCTGTATGTTTATGAACTCTCTATACATGAGCACATCTCACATGAGTATACCCTCACTGACTTCAATCAGAATTACTAATTGAAACAAACACGTGGCATCACCATCACTTAATGTTTAGTACTGGATGGCCTGACATGGCACACAAATACTATCACGAGTATACAGCACTTTCAGAGCTAAAGCAGTTAAGTTTTATAAGTTTTCCCCCTCAGGGTAATTACAATGAATGATAAAAACAGTACAGTGTTGTTAAAATGTTGAAACATTATGGCATTTCAGCCAAAGGCCTTTTTTGGCTCCTTTCCTTTTTTCTTAAATAACTTTTTATTTGTAAGCAGAAATAGTCGAGAAAAGTTATCCTCTATACCTATACATTTGCACTGGAGACAGTTCAGATTTGCTGGTTTAGCCGTTTGAATAACAGTTGCCATTTGTTTTTGTCAACTACACTCCCTTACAAACCCTGCACCCCTTTACCCCTGCTTGGTTCCCTCTTCTGCCCCCCCCAAACTCCCCGCGCCCGCCCTGGCGCGCGGTGTGGGGCCCCCGGCCGGCCGCCGCGGGGGCGGGGTCGGCGGGGCGCCCTCGCGGGGGCCCGGGGG
>JAVQKI010197675.1:0-12552 GCA_036025975.1 Nematalosa erebi
CTTACATGATGGATACTGTTATGCTTACAATGATCTTATAATGAGCTACTGGTATGCTGAAATGATCAATCCTGCAATTACTACCCATTCTTATATACTTATCATGACACAAGACCAACAGCTGGATTTCTTTTTTTTTTCTTTTTTTTTTTTTAAGTGTTTGCAGGACCAATATTTCCCCCAGCCAGCGCTACGAGTATTCTGGACGGCACACATGATTGCATCATTATTTCTTTGTTGCTTTTCCAGCTCTGACTTGCCTCCTTGCCTGACAAATGCCTATGCCATATGAGGCATTGTGTTTGATTTAGCAAAAAAGGAAAGTGCATATACAAAAAAACTGAGCCAAGCCAAGCCTATTTCTGTCTACACAAACAGAACACAGATCTATTTTTGTGGATTAAGCATGTGAGTCCTTGTCAGTTTATTTTGGACATCACAGTACGCTCCTCAGTCAACTTGACCACAAATGTGCAGAGCATGTGTATGTCTGCAGTGCTACTGCAAGAGAGAGAGAGAGACAGAGAGAGAGAGAGAGAGAGAGAGAGAGAAAGAGACACAGAGATAGAGACAGAGAGAGAGAGAGAGAGACAGAGAGAGAGAGAGACAGAGAGAGAGAAAGACACACAGAGAGAGAGAGAGACAGAGAGAGAGAGAAAGAGAAAAGTGAAGGCACCAAAGGCCAAATTGAACACAACCACAAAACATACTGTATTTCCAAAATTTGAGGCGTCCACGGATGGTGTCCGCTGACAGATTATAAGACAACAGTATAGACAACAGTAGGGGGAAAGAGCCCAATCTGTGCTTGTGGTGCATCTTTCAGAGCAGAAATATGTTTCAGCATGAGTCACTTTTTTTTTCCTGCGTACAAAGACAAGGCCTCAGCAGGGAGCCTTCGTAGTTGTGAACATACATGCCTGGTCATGTGCCAATCACAGGCGTCTGAGTAGGACTGAACAAGCAGTTGGCAGGTCCCCAAAGTCTGCCTCTGTTTCTGTTTGCCGATTTGTTCAAGAGTATTGAATGTACAGAGAGCCCCGAACAGAATCTCTACGGGACGTCATCTGAGCATTTAAGTACTCCCTGTTCTGTCTGTAACACACAGCGAATGAGATACTCCATGTTTTCCAAAATATGAGTTGATGACAAACAGAACCATTGATTTTTATACTCCTCGTATTTGTTGACATTACAACACCACTGACTGGCTATGTCCTGTGATTACGTGCCAGATGAAGCCATCCAGACTTTGGATATGTGATCTCTGTGTGGGGCGATAATGTAAGTCCTAACATGATACCTTCTGGGAAATTGGTGCAGGGAAACTACACTGGCCACACTGTATAAGAAATTACATCATGCAGTGATCTCATACAGTCCCACTGCAGTGGGAGTTAATGAAGCACCTTGGACTTGAGGCTCACGGGATGTGGCGGGACTTTTCCTGGTTATAGGGAGCTACAGACCCAATTAATATCTAGTTTCCACTGTGAGCCGGCAGCTGGGTGGCAGTTGAAATCATCCAAGCCTTCACCTCATCCCGGCACTCCCTCTTATCTTAAAATGGAGTATTCCTCTCCCCTGCTTTCAAAATTACAGGCAAAACTGCTCTTTTACTTTAGGGACATTACCCAGAAATGTTCTGTGAAAATTATTAGTGCAACAGCCAGTCCTTTTTATACAGGCTACATTCAGACTCATGCTTAAGCCATCGTCACACCTCCTGTAACAGTCAACGAAAGTGTTCCCCACATCACAGCCTCCCGTCTGTGAGATTCCCGCGATACCATCCACCCAAGTCTCACATCAAGCATTGTTCTCATCATTTCTCAGACTGCAGACCTTGACAAACTCTGCGGAGGACTGCCAGAGGACTGGTTTAACAAGGCTTTCTGTTGCCAGCGGTGACAGTTACACAATTCTTCAGTGGGCATTAATCATCTGTATATTAATAGCTATACATAAAGCCAGCTCTTGCAAAAACATGGGCAGATTTAGCAAACTACATGAGGAATACATATGTTTAAAAGGCTCCTCGGCACAGTAATAAAACTGAACATTTGTCTGATTGTCAGTATGTGGAGAATGACATAAAGATGTGAAACACGAATGAGCTGATCTGTCAATATGCATATCCTAGGCCGCTGGTAACACTGTGATATCCTCTGACAGCCAATAGCACTCCTGCCCCCAACCTCCTCAACAACAGCGTTCATATTTTTGTCCTCCAGTCTGAAAATGACACTTTTCTCAACAATCATCAAGCCATCTTCCGGAATGCCTGGCATGTTGAAAGCAGTCTTGAATTGCGGCTTTCTTGATGGAGCTGAGAGAGCATGACAGTGAGAGAGCAGAAATGGGGCAACAGTTCCCACAGGACTCCTTGGATCTTGCAAACAGTCTGCCCCTGGATTTAATTAGATTCTGAAATCTAGCCCTCTCACTTTTTGCTTTCCCATGGTCCCTTGCTTCTTCAACACGCGTGAAATTGTGCGCCGTTATCTATTATTTATTTACCCCTTTGTTTATTGTACCCTTTCTCTTATCACCGCCAAAGGCTCATTAGGATGTGATCGCGTGCTCGCGGCCGTCATTCTTTCTCCCTCAGTCTCCTTTACACCCGCACCCCACAGCCAAGACAGATCCCACTTCATTTGCTTGTGATTGGGAGGGCCATGTAGGTATAGATTTTTTTCCTTCAGCGACGGCACAGCCAGGCAATATGAGGTCCGAGTGCTAATGAACTGCAATTGCAGAGGCAGGCAAGCCATTGGGTTGCCATAGGACGGCAGGGGGTAGGTGTTTACGGGTTAGATGGGGAAGTCGGCAAGTAGACAGGGAACTAACGACCACCCCCCACCCACCTGCCACCCCAACTCCCACCCCCACCGTTAACGGCCTGAAGCTGGGGTCAATGGTTGTTCGTTCAGCACTGCAGACAATTCAACAGGCGAACACCAATGTCAGTGCATCATAGGCCATGGTCTAGACTGGTCAAATCAAATTACTACTACACATGGATTAAATATTTCTCTGTATACTAGCAGGAGATCCTTTGGTAAACATTTCTGCCACATATGCAGCAGGCAAACCAGTAGGAGGCAAACACCTTCAAAATCTCCACCACTAGACAGCTACACAATTTCACACACTTGATAAAGGCACATTTAAAAATCACCCACACTGAATCCTTGAAATCCACAGTTGTATAATCGGTTATGCTATCTTTTCAACAAGCGCCAGTGTCTCCATATCTACAGAGGCAAAGCACTCAGGGTGTGTTGCCAAGGGAACTTGATTTGAATTCAAAAGGACAAACTCAGAAATACAGACAATGTGTGCCCACAGACTATTTCTGAGATGGATACTCCTCTCATCTCTTCCCTTTCAGCAACTTCAACTGACACAATGGATCAGGCACCAATGTAAGCAATATACTGACATGATCATGATCAGACAAACAAGCTAATCAGAAAATATAAAGTTTTTGTTGTTGTTGTTGTTGTTTTTTAAGCATCTGAAGCAGCAAGCCCTGTGTCAGCATGGTGCTAACATATGCGCTTACAGTGACAAAAATTCACTACTCCCTTAATCATGTCTTTCATCAAACCATTAAAACATGTAACCACCATATGTCATTAAAATATTCTCACTAATTTTGTGAAAGATAATGACGTCACTTTCGCCACAAAAGGTGTTATGGTGAACTTAATTCCACATAGATTTCTTTTTTCTTGCCTGCCTAATTATTTGACAAACACTAACGCCTTATGTGTTAATGACTGATCCACAAATAAGATTACAACCAGGTGAAGTTAAATTCAAAGTTGGATTTTATAATACGAATTTCAGCACCATTGATAACATTGCTTCCGCTCTTTCTGTGCAGTAAGCATTGCTTGAATTTCCCAAAGATCCATATCCCACTTGAAATTCTCAGGCAGTAGGCTGCGATGCAGGAGGACGAAGGGGTATGAGGAGGCGAGGCGAACAACACTCCAGGCGCTCAGAGAATACATTTACGACTACGCTATAGTATAGGGATCTTTCTTTATGATGCCGAGTATACTCACACGCATGGGTAACAGCGAAGCTGTTGGAGGACTCGAGGTTATCTACGTTGTAATTCAGATGGAAAGGCTTCTCAGTCATGTTTTGGTTGGTGTTGTAGAGCTGTACGGCAAATCTGAAAGCGCTGTGCTCCTGCACGGTAGACCGCATGAAAAGCCCCCCTTGGAAAAGAAAAGAATGAATACTGACATTAGCAATAGTGTATGATCAATATCACAACTTTAATTCAGCTAAAAGAAAATATGATGCCGGAATTCTATTAATTCACCTATTCGTCATGGTCTTCAGCTTTTGACACTTGCACTTGCATGGTCATGCTTTTGTCCTTCAAACATGTTTCTAGAACTAGTATATTTACTGAAACTCTTGTCAAAATATGTAATGATCCTTTAACTTAACATTTCGACATGTTTTCGCAGTAGCTATTGAAGCCTATGATGTCCTCTGCATTATTAACAGAATCTCACATTACTAGGGTAATTCTACTCGAACCGCTCGTGAATGCACCCAGCTGTTTTCCCACATTTTTACTCGAAATGCAAGTTCATAGCCTACGTTACTAATCCGGTCACTGAGCTACTTTCTGCAGTGGTTTTCGTGTGCTACGTCGCCGACTACAATTAAGCAAGATGACACAAAAGACAGCAATGTATTAAAATATCAAACGTCAGAACAAAAGAATGCACTACTTACCTATGTTTATCTGATTGGGAAAGCCTGCGAGGGAACTGCCGAAAAGCCATAGTAAAAAAAGGAACACGCTTTGTGCCATTTTTCTCCGAGCTTTTAAAAGCAACCCCTAAAAAGGAACTGTTTGAACCAAAACATACGCAGTAGCCGGCGCAAAACCCCTCCAGATCAATGTTCTGCGCTCACAGTCTGGTTCTGCGCACCAGTTAGGTTCATTGAGGTGCACGCCGGGCTGCCGAGCTATTTTTCTGCAACTGTGGGCAAAAGAAAGGACTTCTCCTAAAGATGGTGGTGGTGGTGCGAGTGGTGGATCAGATTGTGAATACAGCTCCTCCAATTGGACCAGCAGGAAGATATTGATCAAACTTGAAATGACGTTGAACAAAAAACGCTTCTCTATGCATCCGAATGAGGCAGACTCAAACTGCAAGGCACAAGTAGTGCGTTTGTCAACACTTAGAAGAAATCAATACAGGCACACTAGCCTCATGCGGCCAATGATCTTAGCTAAATAACCAATGAGCGCCTTTAAAGCTGCAGGCAGCTGTACCCCTACCCATTCTGAAGTTCAATTCGAAAGCGTATAGAAGCTGCGCAATGGAGACAAGTACTAACGTTAATTAAACCTCAGTCTAAAATATGCTGGGTACTTTTCAGCAACTAGCCCTAGTGAACGAAAGTCTGGATACAGATAGCAGACACCGTAGTAACTCGAGCCCCCTTTACTGAACACTATCGATCGCTTTATTCAGAATCAATCACCACAGTGCTTTACTGGGCGGATCCTGTGTTAAGAATATGTGCAAAGCCCTGTAATAAAATGACAATGATGATAATAGCAGGGATGACGGTGAAAGGAAAAAAAGTCTTCTTTCGGGGTCTCTCGAGTGACCATCTATGTTTAACTGACATTAAGATAAAATATGAATTTGAAAGACTTTAGGAAGTAGTTTCTTTTAATAGAATAATTTTAGAATATGTACAGAG
The DNA here is from genome assembly GCA_036025975.1 of Nematalosa erebi. Taxonomy (NCBI): domain Eukaryota; kingdom Metazoa; phylum Chordata; class Actinopteri; order Clupeiformes; family Clupeidae; genus Nematalosa; species Nematalosa erebi. Next base: position 5,752 of record JAVQKI010197675.1, read on the forward strand.
TACAATCTCTGGTTTATGTTGCTTGTGTCCAGTCGGAACAGCCATGCATCCCGTGTTCAGCACCAGGAGCTGTCCAGTCAGTTCAGTCATTGCTTTCTTCTGAGGGGTTTCCGCAGCGGAAAACATTTTACCACCAGTTCAGCTGTTGTTTGATTGGATATATGGCACTGTCAGTTCTGTTTAATAGATGCATTCCACCTCAGAAATAACGTGCCTGTGTTTGTTTAGGGTTTTAAACTTGTGGTTTGGTTCGGACGAGACACTCCGAATTTCCACTTAACGTGGTTTCAAATTTCTCTTCAGTTGCAGTCAATATTTTTACGTAGTGACTCAGTTATCCATCAGCCAAAATCTCTGCGTCTCCAATGCGCCGTGAGGCGCCTACCAGTCATGTGCTCAGCCAAAATTGTGGAACAATCTAAGGATTACTTCTCTGTTTATCATTCTCCACAAAGCGGTCCTAAAATTTAGTTTTTAATTGCATTTGCAAATGGGCAAGACTTCAGCTATTGATATTGTAATAGGCTCATGGCCTGTCTGGCGCTTGGTGCAGAGGGAATCTTCTCTCAGTATGTGAGGCATCTTCAAACTTCTCAGCATGCTCAGTGTAATGGAAAATTCCTTTTCAACCTTTGTGACATCATACATATAAAATGGAGTTTGTTTAGAGAAAGTCTGATATTGGTCAATTGGGGGTAAAATAATTATTGAAATGTTCTAATCCTACATAGGCCTTTGAAGTCTGCACAAAAAGGGGATATGCTGCATTGGACAGTGAACACTTCTCTAGAGGGATAACATAATATTCTTTCATCAAAACTGGTTGTGTTGAAGAGCGTAACTCTTTCAGAACCCTTAAACAATAGACTGTTCTCATCCGCAATTCTAATTCATCAACTAGACTTTAGTAGACTACAGATTACCCACATTTAATGTTGATGGCTGTGTCATGAGAGTGGTCATTTTCAGCCCCCCTCCAACCACCCACCCACCCCCCTGGGTCAGGAGCAGAGGGATTCCCTTTCACAGGGGTCAGAGTGGGCTCTCATCTCCACACCTCCTATTGTCACCTCATCCCAAGGGAGGAGACCTAAAGCCACATATTGATTCCTCCTCTCGGCTCTGTCATCATTGTAATCTACCTGTGACCACTGACACCGCATGACGTCGTCCCATTTACCCCCATAATGACTAACACTGTAATGACCAAGGTTAGAAGGTGTGGTGTAATGCTTTTGTAAGTCACCCGGGGATGACTGGAAATGCACAGAGATGCCTGACATCTCTGATGATGAAGTCATTACAGCTCGTCAGCTCAACTTGAGAATGGAAGAGTGATCATTTCATTCATTGAAAATGACCATGCAAAGTCCACACAAAGACTCGGCCGACTAGGAGATTAAAACAGCAGTCATTCGTAACAGAAGTGCAGGACAGTGGTGGCTTTCATTCATCAGAAAAGCACAAAGATCAAGTGAATGAAAGTGTATTAACATCTGTCACAGACACCCAAACACTCCTTTAGTACACAGCACCTCAACATTCACGCACCGTCATTCCTACAATCACAGTTCAGACTTAAAACAGATACCAATGTTGTTCTCCAGCAAACAGACATTCAATGCATGGCATACAGTATAAGAACATTAAAATGTAAAACATTTACTTAGCACTAGATGCTTGTGCTTTAATTTTTTGTTATATTACAGAATGACATGATTAAGGCATCAAGCTGAGTGATGTTTTAAGCTGTAGGTACACATCATGGATATGAGTGTGCTTAGACCTGGGAATTAATTAAGGAGTATGTTCTCAAAGCTCTGAGAATTCTATAAGTACTTCACATTGTACGGTTAGGAAAGTAGATTATGTGGCTATCATAAAAAAAAGGCTGGGGTCCATGCACTGGAGATAAAACTAAATAAAGTGAACCGTTTACATAGGAACTGAAACCCACATATGAACCCACAGAAATCCTCCATCCGCCTATTAGCTCACGTCTGATTACTTCCCAAGAAATGATGGAGCTCTTCAGTCAGCTCTGGTCTTGTCAGTGACCCAGATGTGTCAATGGCATTCATCCATATTAGTCCACAAGCCTGACCAGGAGAATATGGTTTCACAGTCAGATGCGGAGACTTTGGTGAATTAAAAGACTGCAAGGGAAAAGAGGAAAGAAAGTGTGATAAGCTAGGGAGGGAATTATTATTCCTTAAAAGCACAAAGCGCACACTTGAAGTGGAGGATGCTCAGGCGCATTTGAAGGGCACCGTCTAGAGGAGTCCATCACTCTCAGCCAGATGTTGCACATCGATAAGAGCTGCGGCTCTCGAGATAGGATCAAATCTGGAAGAGAGCCTATCGAAGCCTATCACAACAAAGGAAGAAAGGGCGACCAGTAACATGGAGAACTTTCAAAAGAACTGGCAGCTGGGTTCAGATGTTGGCACAGACAATACCCAAATATCAGTATTAGATGAGCGAGTCTGTGCATGGGTTTGATTAGCATTTCATTGCTGTAATTGCTGGTAAGTAAGCCAGCGGTGCGTGCTAGATGCAGAGATCGTGTGGTGCAGTTCAGTAGCAGCTTGAAACGCGCCTGCTACTCTAGAAATGGCCTCGACACGGCTACAGAAAAGAGGCGGCCCAAACGCAATTTCCAACGCCATTGTGGGCCGTGTCACAATCCCATCATGCGATTTAGTCTCCGGCAAATGCTTCTTGGCTGGAGTGTGACAGAGGCTGTGTTATCAGCTGCACAGGCTCTGCAAACTGCTCCCCAGAGCTGCGGGGGCCTGCGCAGAGCTACCGCACAACCATGTGACCCCCACACGGCCCAACATCGCTCCGAGATGTCCTCGCCGCATGGAGTCTAGAGAGAGGCAGAGATAAATGGAGTGCCAGTTGAGTACGGAAAAGGAAGGGTGGGGAGTGGGAGGATGTGGGAGGTGGGGGTGTGTGATATTTTTTTAAGGTTTACATTCATTTGATAGCAGAGCCAGTTCAGAATCGGAGAGAGTGAATAAGGATGGAGGGTGGAGAAAGAGAGTGAGGGAGACTTGTGTTGTCGCACATATGGGAACAATGCGGGTTAAACAATTTATCACCGCTAGCTGGCAAAACAGTAAGAGGGGCACTTCTGGTCACTTCTGTTGTGTCCACATACCGGCAAAAAGCATTACTGAGGCCTCAGCAAGACATTAATTCCACCACACTGCTTGATGATAAAACACCCTGCTTGCTGAGAGAGCAGCAATACAATTACACTTGTTCTGTAGATAGTGTTTACTATACAACACCCATGGAGCTGCTGCCATTTAAAGGAAAGTAGTCATTAAGGCTTGGCTCGCCATAACAAAATAATGGAAGTATAATGGACCATTTTGCTTCACTGTGAAGTTTTTTAGGGTCTGTGCAAAACACGAGGGAAATAAAAATGACAGGACAAATCCAGACGTCTGCTTTGTAAGGGCACAGCCCAGTTCGGAGGGTGAAAGTATCTTCTGTGTCTGCCTCTCAGTGACTGTCATCGCATCCCTCTTAATTGAATCAACTAGATTCCACACATGCTCATGGTCATCAAAGCATTAGCCCACTAATGGCGCTAGATGGGAAGAACGGGGGCCGGTAACCTTCCTCACAGTGTTGCTACTGCCTTATTAGAATTAATTATACATTTGAATAACTGACAGTGAGAGAGGACAGGAACACATGTGGCAAATTGATCATCATCACACCCACCTGATGCGTCAGATTCTCAGCGGACGACGGCGTCACGCCCTCTGGGCCACTTCTGCTGTCTGCTCCTGAGAGGGCCGTGAGGAGAGGTGTATTTTGGGCCGTGGCTGAACGCTGGCGCTCTGGACGTGGGCGCATCAGTGGGGGTGGACATCGCTGCGGCAGTGCATACCTAATTGAGAGGAAGCAAACGCAGGTTAGCATGGTTAATGAGGGAGGCGAGTCCTCTCCATTCACATGACATTTGTTTGTTGTGTGGGGCCTCCTTTCTTCATGTCTCAGGTGCTTCACAGTGCCCATTAAGCCACACAGCCATTATTGTCTACAATATCTATAACATTTATACAGTCAACAATATCTGTAATGATTCTAAATCATATTTTCTAGTATGGCTCAACAAGATAAACAGTAAAATACAGTAATATGAACAGTTCCTATCAGAGGTGTAATGGTGAATTTTGTAGTGGGGGTTTGCGATATAATGTTTTTAAATGAATGCCTAATATCAAAATGTGAAAAACAGCCTCTGTTCCAAGAGGTGGGAGGACTCCTTATCCCAAAGTCCAACACCCACTATACCCTTGGTTCCTATACAGTGTCCAACACCCATTACATCCCTTGGTTCCTACACAGTGTCCATACTGCATACAGAAACGATAATAGCATGAGTGGTATTGTTATGGATCACTCTTAGACTAATTTTGAGAATGATAGCAAGATGATGATTGATCATAATCTAGCATCATTAGTCACAGTTGTTTTCATACTTATTGTTGCTGGTGTGAACAAGCCTTTAGTGCATGAGTGTGTAAGGGTGTTCTCACATGAACCAAAATGTGAACCCAAACAAAAAGAACTAATTTCTGTTTGTGTTCACATTGTCTATTTATTTGATGGAGAACCCAGACCTCTTTGTGGCCTTAGCTATCTTTCTGTTCACACTAGAGTTCTTTTGGAAGTCTCAGACCTCTTGCTAGTGCTTTGGATAATGGGGGGTTGTAAGTTCACTGGGCTGTATATTTTCGTCAGGCTATCCATTGCCATTTCCATAACTGTGATAAAGACAGTGGTGTTTGGTGTGGTGTTTTGTTGTCTTAAAAACAGTTCTTTTTTGCATTTCCAGCATTATAGATGTGACAGAACATAAGCAACTACAGTATTATTTTTATAACCTGTAGGCTACAGTTGAGGTCTACATCAAATTCTCAAATTTCATATATTAATTTACATCAGAAAAATATGTTATTTAACTAGCGTTATGGTTTTGGATATGACAACAATTCACTTTGCACTGTAATTGATTTCCATGACTCTGACTGGATCTGATCTGAACATCTGTCCCTCAACACAGGACCACCATCTAATCACACCACCTCTGACTGCATTAGGTCCATGCACTACAGAAGCTAAAGTAGCGTGTAGCTGTTCATGTCCTAAATGACAGTGACGACTGTGCTGCAGTTCTCTCTGTGAAAATACTGCTCTGTACTTTGTCACATGCATGTAAAGAGTCCAACAGATGCATACTGAATGGAGTCTGTTTTGAGGGCTGAAAGAGTCCAAGTGTGAAAACAGCTTTATATTGAGCAAATCCAAGTCCTTTTGAGGGCTCCTGTGCTGTGCTCTGTGGAGGTGTTGCAGAGCGTAACATTTTGGATGATACATATCAGCCGAGGCTACCGCCCCCGCCAGGCCTGACGGTGATCAGACCGGACACTTTAGCCCAATTTTGGCAAAAAGGCTTTCATCAGCTCTCAAGCTAATACATCATCACAGCACCACATGCATTAGCCTTGCGAGGAGACAGAGCTAAGAGGTAGAGAGGTCTGCTGTGTGATTATCTCTGCTCAGGAGAACAGATGGATTCTGCGGTTTTACAGTACTACTCATCAGACATGCTGTCTAGGTTTACTTTCATGTTACCTGAAAACATGCGTGGCCATGACTAAGATACCTAAATGCACAGTGATTTCCATCTCTTAAAAGGGATGTGTAGTGTGAGGCAATCGCTTGTCAGCTATTATTAGTTTGCCTTGTAGATATTCTGCATTTTTGTTGCTACATTTGCCACATTTATATTTTATATGAGTACGGCACCCTTTAGTGATCAGGCAAGTCCATACTGCTCAGTTCTAAAAAGTTGTGATGACATCAAATGAACATAAATCTGGACACATCCACCACATTTTCAATATCTACTTTTTTCACTGCCAATCAGTGATTTTGCCTTGTTTTCTGTAATACAGCTCAATCTACAATTTGTGTTTTTATTTACTTAACTATAAAGAAATTGCCTTTGCCTTCATGCAAAGCAAATATACTGAATAATGTAACGTCTATCAGAATGCCGGCTATCAAGCCGACTCCATAATGGAACTTAAACAGGCTGAAGAATAAATATTGCATGGCATGAATGGCCCTGATAGAATTTCAGCACAGGTCACCCCATGTGTCTGCACGGCGGGTTCATTAGGAATGGAGGGATTTGCAGGAAGGGTTAGCCATGACTGTTTGTTATAGAACCGACATTCTCTCACTTCTATTGGAAATCATTCAGCCATACTGTACCTGTAAAGGTAATTGTGTTGCATAAAGCTGTGAGCATGGTTAATTGCTAATATATAGAAGCAATGAGTCTTGACAAAATAAGAAAGAGTCTTCAATTTTTTTTGTACTGTCAATCAGCCTAAAATTGGATTCATCCCAGTTGAGCTAGTTTGTGTGACTCATAGATAAACATTAATCTGGGAAATGAGACTAAATAGGCTGACAGTAGCACCTCAGCTGCCTTAATTACAAACCAGCAAAATGAGGTTCAGATTTTTTAATTCCTAATATAAACAACCATGAAAGACTGACTGACAACCTCAAAACTGAACAAAAATGGAAGCTTCCTAAATTGCTGATGTGGTGATAGAAACACTGCCCTCTGGCAAACCTTGACGAATACTGTAGTTCTTTCTACAAGTTCATTTTAATTAATTTACAGAAATATATTTTTAAAATTTTGAAAAACTATCTTATCAATCCAAATCCAATTGGATTGTTTAGGTCTGATTTGTT
>JAVQKI010197734.1:0-12199 GCA_036025975.1 Nematalosa erebi
ATGTTTTGTTTCTATTATAAAAATATTTTGTGCTTGACTGTATTTACTGTATTTGTGTTTGAGTTCTTCTTGTGCACTGTAAGGAATTGTCTGTCCTCTGTATGTCTCAGTCAGATGGGTGGAGGCATCATTGATGGCGGCAAGTGGCGAGCACATCAGTTAGGCATCTTGTGCCGTGCCCGAGCTCGCCCCCCGGGTATGAGCCGTCGGTTGGTCATACAAACACCTACAGATCCTCTTTTGTCTGCTCATGACATGAACTAGTACCTCACCCATCCTTGGCAGACAATTCACAAACATGTCAGAGTAACAATGACGCAGGGGTGAAAGCCGGTGCGTTCCGGTAATCTTCTCCACACCGCCAAAAGATTCAGAAGTGCTGCGTAGACTGGCTTCTGAGTGTGCTGAATGTGAGGCCACCTTGAGACTCCCATGTCTAAAAGCCTTTTCTAATGCTGATTTTTTTCTATGTTTTCATCCAACATACAGTAGACGTCATTACAGTAGGTCTATCTAAGGTTCTTGAAGCGATAATGTTCAGCACACCTAATGATGGTTCAGGCAAGTGCGTGGAAATTTTCTCTGCTAAATTGCTCACAGGGTTCTCAACATGCAGAAAACATCTGTGCAATCTGAGCTTTCCAAAGGTGTTAGTCACTAATTGCTGTGAATAATGGTTCAGAAGACAGTTAACCACTGGTACACTGTGTCTCTACCTGATTAGGTACAGTGGTACAACCTGTGTAACAATATGTATTAACATGTATTATCACACGGCTCTTTATAATGCTGAAGATTGCTCAATTCACTTCAATGGGACTTTCCAACCTTCTACGGTCTGATATTTCTTGACAACAGACCGTTGCTAAGTATAACAGACTGCTGTTAGGGAAAGTGAAACAGAACTTTGCCATAACCAATCAGCTGATCTGCAAGTTAACGGACTACCATTTGTTGCTTAGTTGTCATGTTGTCGATATATTCAATAGGTAGCCGTGTAATAAGCGGGATAACGTTCTTCTCTGAATCACTGTCAGGAGATATTCCACGATAATGACCACCTGGCACCTCTCCCTTATAACACTGTACTTGCATAATGTATTTTTGTGCACCTATGCTGTTATCACGGTGTAATATGAAGGGCTTTTTATAATACTTTGCCAGAGTGCTAAATTCTTCTATGAAGGCATCCTTATGCTGGAATAGGTAAATCGGTGCTCAGGACACCCTTATGTTGTCCAACTAATTTAGGTTTCAGAGCTCACAGGAAAATGACACCACTTTGATATACAAACCATGCCTGTTTCTGGTCAGAAATCTCTATTGTCTTTACTCTGCCATGTCTAGTAACATCTGTGCCATCATACTACGTACTACATGTAACAGCTGTGTTGGTGGTACATATTTCACTGAGGACACGTCGTATATACGTTGACAATACGTCGTATTGTCAATGTCTTGGAACATTTGTGCTGTTGCACTACATAGAACATGAGCCAACAGAGCATAAGTTGTGTTTAGTTGGCCAACATAAGGGTGTTGTGAGCATTGATTCCCACTGCAGCATTAGGGTGTCTTCCGCCTCAGTTCAGCCTATTGCCTACCTCAAAGAATTCAGCATTCTGGCAAAGTAGGCTTCTATAATATGCACTTCACATTACACTGTGAGAACAGTATATATATGCACAAAAAATACTTTATCTAAGTAAAACACGTGTGCATGATATAACATATTGTTTGTACCACTGTACTTAATTAATCTCACCACCTCTTTACACATGCAAATGCGCCCCCTGGATCAAGGTGTCCTTGAGAAAGGCACTCATCCCCAAATTATTTTTGCACCCTGGTGCCTTGCACGGCAGCCTCTGCCAGCCAGACAAAGGTGAGGCATACCATTATATGTTTTGGGTGTTTGGAGGCCTTCTCAAAAAAACACCATAAACGCTGTCTATTTAACAATTTAGTAATCATGTCCTTGGTTATGAGTGAATTAGAAACATTTTCCTAAAACAAAATGCAATCCCTACCTAGACTTGCATAGAATTGGCTCAGAATACCACTCTTGTTCTCGAAAATCAACAAAGCAGTGATTTAGAAAGTGTAGGAGAGAACTCTCCCCAAATAAGCACATCTTCCACCCACAGCTCAGCTTTCATGCCAAGCTAACACTTGAGTGCAATAGGTCCTAGCTTGTGAGTGGGGAGAGACAAGGGAGAGAAGGAGTGAGCTGTGTGTCTGTCCAGGCCGCATCAAAGGCACTTTGAACTTTGGCCAGTGGCCTAATAGCCGCAAGCTCAGAGCCTGTGGAAGCAGGTTAGCAGCTAATTCCAAGGGGAGTCCGAAGTAGCGGAAGACCATGGGTGCGGCCTGTGTTGAGTGTGTTTCGAGGATGGAGTTTGGTCCAGAGCTGTGGTTTGGAGTTGGGGTGGGGTTGTTTTGAGGGCGGGTCTGATGGCACACAGGTGGTGTGTCTTAGTCATCACCAGACATCTACTGTAAACACCACCAGTCTCCATACACAATAGTGTCTCTCTAGACACTAAAGCCCTGCACACAAGTTCCATTTCCCCACCACACACACACACACACACACACACACATACACACAGACACACAAAAGATGAGAGATGAGAGCAGGGAAAGTTGTGGCAATGCATCTCTTACGGATGTCAGCCTGTTTTTGCTTGCAGATAAGTTGAGTCACTGTTGATAGCCGGAATGTTCTCAGTGAACTTGAAGTTGCACCATTTCATAATAGGTGGGAGAAGAGCTTCCCAAGCCTCTGAAAAATCCCAATTAATTTGTTCTATTCCCATGCAGAGTCGGTAGTTTAGATGTGCCTCCAGTGCAGTCTCTTTGGTGTCTGATTTTGGTCCAAATGAACCTAAGCTGATAGAGGCAGTTTTGATAGTTTGGGCAGGTTTTTAAACATGTACACAAAATGTTATCTTTGTTTTGTTGATTTAACACTATAAAGTGACAATATGTAACAGTTTACCAGTCTTTTAAAGCACATTTGTTTAGATAACAGCCTAAATTTGGGTATTATTTTCAAATTGAGACACGCCTCATTCAGCTAGCCATACAAGCTACAGTATGCACTATGCAACGCTGTAGTCCAGCTCAAGCTACCCTGAGAAAATGATCAAACACACTATGCCCCACAGCCATTTGTAGGTGAAAAGCCGTTTTCAATTTGGTTTTCAGTTTAGTTAAAGGGTTGGTTCGTTTTTTTACATTTCAAGCCTTGTTTTCGGATCATTTATGATGAAATGCAATGGTTAAGATTGAAATTTTGATAAATGCCTCTGTTTTGGGAATGTTTGGTTGTTGCGATAGCACCCCCCACCTTAAGAATGGCTGCATACGTTCAGTGCTGCAATCTTTCATAAAACACATTAAACCTTCGTTTGTGAAGACGTGAAACTCACTGAGTGGTCAGTAATGTTCACTGATACGCTGACACAAAAATCGCCTCTTCTAAATGTTTTCAAGAGGTTTTTGACCATTCATTCTCAACTGGGGATCTATTTTTTCAAACCCACCACATGCATATGTATACTTACACCTAAGAGTTTGAGGCAATACAAGCGATGGAAGTTACACTTTACGAATTTTTTTTTGTTAGTGCATCCGTGAACGTTCCTGACCACTCGGTAAGTTTGACGTCCCTACAAACAAAAGTTTAATACATTTTATGAGAGATTGCAGCAGAGAACCTATGCCACCATTCTGTAGGTAGGGAGGTGCTACCGCAACGCATAGGGGCATTCGTCAAAATTTTAATCTTAGCCATTGTATTTCATCAGAAATGCTCAGAAAACAAGTCTTTAAGTCATAAAAACCGAACTTGTTCTTTAAGGAAAGTGTTTTGTTTGGAAATGTTTGCCATCTAAATTGCAAATTTAAAAATAACTAACTGCAGCATGGCAGTGGTAAATAACTAGCACACAAGCTTGCATCTCTTAGCAAATGTGCAGTGAAACTTTCCTGTTGATGAGAAAAATTTCAGTCACGTTCTAAACGCAGCTTGATGAGTCTCAGCCTTGCGTGCACTCGTGTGACACGGCATAGAAATGGCCACAGCGGGCAGCCATCCAGCTGTCTGTGAGCATAAGAGCTCATTCCTCTCCTGTGTAAACATTTTTCAGGGTCGACTCAGACGCCGCTCTCTCACAGAGGAGTGTTGTTCTGCGTGCATCGGCAGAAGAGCTGGCATGGATACCTGAGTCCTGATACCTGTCTCAGGTGAGCGTAAGAGTGCAATATAAACTGTACTATTGACACTAAAGCCAGACAGTTCCCAGACATTTAAACAAAAAGATGAAAGGTTACCATAAAGGTTCAGACATTAATGACACATGGGTTCAAAGTTCATATCATAAGTGTCAATGCACAGAGTTTTTGGAATTTGCACTGACATTCATGAGTAAATCATTAGATGTCTCCCTTACCCTGCATGAAGAGGTACAGTGCATAATGCATAATATCTGAAGTAAAACATCCATTTTCTAATCCCCTGAAGAATGCAAATAATGGTTGTTAGACTGTTCCCTGAGGTGGGGGATTCCCCATTGCTACTCCTCCTGACAGACAGAAACAGCGCTATATGTCTCATGGTCTGTCCGTCACCTCTTTGGAAGCTTTATAGATGTTTTGGTTGACAAATGATGACGAATTTTAATGAGCCATGAAGTGAAGTTAATGTAAGCCTACTGCTTAAATGAAAACACAGGGCACTGCACTCTGCAAGAGGAGGAACATACAAATAAGTCTGCATGTCCCAAGAGACACACATAGTCTATAACATCCCAAGCTGTGTAGACCACCTGCAGAGGCTTTGTCCTTTGTGCACATTGTCTCTCCAACATCCTCAACTGCAGTTAACCTTTTCTGCACTTCCTGTGATTGAGTTCTTAAGAGCCTCTTTGATCAAAATCACCATGACAACAGAACACAACCCTGTAGACAGTCTTGTGTGTGGTTATTTTGCTTTTGCTTATGCCTTCAATTTTTATATGCGATGGTAAATGACTGACAGGGTTCATACAGTAAAAATGTGTTTTGAGCTTTCCAAGGTATGTGTTGTTCCCTAAGTTTTATACGTCTGTAGTCGTTTTTTTATTTTTTTCAAATTGAATGAAAGTTCAGACAAGCAATTCCCCTTAATGCCACAGTAAGTCAGATGATGCTGAGAACAAACAGTGAAAGTTGAGCAGTGGATCATTTCTTGTCCACAAGGTACTTTCATAAATGTGTTTCTGTCCGCTGGACATAAGAGTGTTAGCCAACAGTTATGAGTCACTGTAAAAACATCACCCCACCCCTTCTCTCTTACCCACTGCAGTTTATTTAAATAGGCTGAACATGACAGAGTGAAAGAGAGAGGGAGGTGTGTGTGTGTGTGTTCTGATAAACCTGCCCTCATAAGGGGTCTATTCCATTCAAAGTGATTTCCAACCAGTGCGTTCCGACTAATGAAACAGGCCTTGAACTGCTATAATTGTACGAGCTCCTAGCCAGGCCATTACCATATACTGCCCTGCAGCAAATGATTTTGCCTGCCACGCCCTTGAGCATTGAAACAGCCTGTTCAAACAAAGACATTTTTTTTATTTGGCGCTATGCACTGATGCATTTAAACTGAAAAGCAAATAGTTATAAAAGTGTACCTTTTTTCAAATGATTATCTGGATTATTTATGACTTTGACACCGTAGGCTCTAAGAGGTGCTAAATCATCATATTTGTTGGAGATTATCAGGTGTGAAATAGCATCTAGACATTATAATTTAATGCATTCACACAGCACTTAATAAGATGTGTTATAAATATAGGCTACACTAATGCACATTTAATGCGCATTTAATACACATATCATATACATTCAATACACATCAACACACTTGTGTGTGAACTAGCTATGTTTGACTAAGTAGTGCTCTACTTTTAAAGATGAAGGTGATGTCACTGATAAACACACCTGTGTTCATCTCTCCATGAGCGGTGCAGTGTCCTGATCAGAGGTAAGGGGAAAAATACCTGTTCCCCCAGGTGTCTGACAATGATGAGTGCATGCAGTGATGTCATGTTACTGTTGCCATAGAGGCCCAACAGCCTGGGAAAGCTGGTGAGTGGCAGAAAGAAAATGAAAACAGCAAAAAAAAAAAAAAAAAAATACCTGCACATAGAAACAATGTTTGTTTGCCACACAGAGGACGATGGCAGATTAATTGTGCTTGGTTTGTGCTGGAGTTGATATAATTCATAAGTCAGGGCACACTTCTAAGTTAAAGTACCCTCAGCGCATTGCTCATTTTATTGTAGGCAAGTACTAACACAGTGCAGTGTTTATTGTTAAATGAACAAAAAACACTTGTGCAGGAAACTTACATTGAGAAAGGAGATGATATCAACCAGAAACATGAGATTCATGAGTTTTGGTTTTTTTTTCCCCATCTTTTTTTCTTTTCACTTCCCTCTCTTACTTCCCTCTCCTCTTACACGACTCAAACATTCCACATGCTGACTTTGTTTATTTACCTTGAGTCCTTTGCCATGGCAACACAATGGCTCAACATAGTGGCAGTCAGGACTGACCCTGGGATGTTGTGTGAAGGGGTGTGCTTTCCTGTTTCTACCTCTGTACTGCTCGGATCCGTTTCATTGTTCTGGACTGGCCATGCGGGATTCCAGGCGATAGACGCACAGGCCCTCTCTCAGTCTCTGTGTCATATGCTGGGCATGAAAAAACTCCATCCCGATACCAAACACAACATTAAATTACAGCACCACCATGGCATGTTCCCATGCTGTCAACCGTTTGATGCATTCCTGTCACCTTCTGTTATGGAGAAATTATCATTGCGAAATGATCGTTGTACCTGCACATTCCCAAGAGTTGCTCAAGGTCCTGTATGAGAACATACTGATCATAAACTCTTGCCTACCTCCTGCACAAGAACAGCAGAGGTCGAAAACAAAAAAAGGAAAAGAAACTTCATCCACATGGAGTCAGAAGTCTTCAGAAGCTTGAGCTTGTTTATTTAGATGATGATTGCAAATCCAAAGGCATTGTTGTCAGGCCTACGGTGCAACATAAATCACTATAATTGCATCATTCATTTACTGGTGGATTTACGCTTGGTTATTTCAGCATCCTACTCAGTACCTTTGGTCAGGTACGGTATGTGTGTGTGTGTGTGTGTATGGGTACCTGAATCTTTTAATGTTTAAAACAGTCCTTCAAAAAACTCAAAAATCTCTTTTATTTTCAGTGGTCATGCCACTCAAATTGTGGTCACCAAAACCCCCAAAAGTTCAGCACAACATCTGCCCACTTCACTGCTTCTTTGTGTATGTTCATGTGCGCAGGTTTATCATGGGCAAGCCTCTTCCTGCCACGCCCAGCTGTGTGTCTGCAGCAACAGGTACAGTAGTGGTGTGGGAGCACAGCACCCTCTGGTGGCGGGTAGAGATCATACATTTATTGACATTACCAAACTTAAAACCTAAAATCCAGGCTCTCAATGACATTGAACTCCTTATGAAGTCACACATGAGACTAAGCTCTTGGCAAAGCATGGACTGGTGACCTGGAATACCTCATGTAGCATTTATGAAGAGATCTGAGATGTGAAATGTTGGAGAGAAACAAGGGACATGTGTAAGAGATGTAAACACAAAACAGTTTGTCCAATGCAGCTCTTGTCTTATCCTTTGCATAATTACATGTGCATAATCAGTTCTCTATCCAATCATGAACTATTGCAGGTTTGATAAAGATCTGTCAGAATGGAGATACAGTATCTGTGGCGAGGATATATCACTGTTCAGCTGTAGTTCCAAGCACACATCTGAGCAGCAATCAATGACATGAGTCAATGAATTGTGGCTTTGGATGACACCTTGGTAATTATGGATGTTTGTGTCACAACCGCATAGCCCCAACCTGTCTGACAGTTAATGGCTGCTTTTTCGGAAAAATATAGTCTACCTTATTAGGCAGTGGTATGATCCATCAATGTCATTTTTAAACCAGACCACTAGGAGGCAACAAACAGATAATAATTTCCTGTCCTCTTCCTTTTTGGTGAGAAGTGTTTGGTATACTCTTCACCATCTTTCACCAGTAAATGACATGAATCTACAGTACATTTATAAATTATTAGCCTCTCTAAACCTCTAGAACTAAACTTACCACATTTTGATTTAAGTTACGTCTGCTTTTTATATCCCTTAAGCTGAAATATGGCTCCATCTCTCCAAGTCATGGGAGTGGACCTTAGGGTAGAGGGCGTGTGCTGTCAGTGGCTCTCAGGAGACGATCAAACAGTCAATGTTCTGACCCTAGACTGAACCAGTGACTTGACCAGACAGCATAAGCACCAGTGCGTGGAACTATTGACACAGCATAGACTCCACGATATTTGTGTCTCTCTCTCATGTTGCAGACAAGGATCATTTGTCATTGTGCAAATGGGGGAAAAGGGTGTGGTTGTTAGCATTTTATATAGTTCTAGGGATGTGGCAACACACCAGTATCCTTTCAGATGTAGCATAGCGGTGCCAGACAAGGCAGCAAAGTGGATAATGAATCAAGCACACCTTGAATACTGTAAATTTAATCAGTATCATTAGGAGACTTGTCCAAATCTGCAGTAGCAGTGAGATGCTGAGTAATGAGTAGCATTGTCTTGTCATAAGCATATGCTTGTGGTCCTCATTTCAGCTCTGGAGAACTATCCCCCTTTTCTAAATGCAATATGTAGCCTATGTATCTGCATGGCAGATAAATCAGCTGCTAAGAAATGGCATGAATGCTTAAACAGAGACTTTGGAAGTTAGACAAGTGTAATAAAAATGAGATAGCACTGCTTATATTCAAGCTTTTAAAAGCTTTCAGAAAAAAGCGATCACCTAACTCTTGTATACTGTAACATCTCAGTGCTAAGACCTTGCAGATTGCATGCTAGCAGAGTACCTCTGGATACATGCTGGCTTTTTTTTGCATGCTTTGTGAGAATTCCTTCCGTAACTATGGATTCCTCTATCATAGGCCAGGACTTGCTGTGATAAAAGATCTGTCTCTTCCCCCGCTGTAAAACTGCCAGTTCTTTGCTCTGAGGCATCAAGCAGAAGGCAGTTAAGGCATGTACTGCTTGGACCCGAGCCATGATTTCAACATCTTTCTACCCAGCTGAAGTTTTCCACCTTCTACAAGAAATAGACGTTTTATTTTCCCTATTTTGTAAGGATAACATAGTCTAAGAATATCTTGATAAAAGACGGTAACGCAAACAGGTTGTCATTGTTCAATAATACACATAGTTCAATAGTTAATGACTATAGTTAATGAATATCTAGAAAGAATGTCTTGAAAACCAACACAAATTGCTGAGCTCTTTGCAGAGGTCTGTGAAAGCCGCAGATGAAAAGTGCTTTAGCACAGTCGCCAATGCTGACCGGAAAGCCTCTCATCACTAGAACCAGTGTCAGAGGGTCGCTGGAGACTATGAATGACCGTCTGTCCAAGGTCTGTCTGATTCAATGGCATGGGTCATCTCACAGCCAACAGACAATGTTCGCAGAGGAAGACCAAAGACATTGCAGAAATATTTGTGGCTCCAGATATTTTGGGACCTGTTCCCAGAGATGACTTGGACCCAATGGAAAACATGAGTGCTCAGCAGTTCAAAAAGAGTTATGTTTGATGTACTGTCCTTTGCCTCCTATTGCAATTGCTATTTCAACAAGTAGCGTTATTGGAATTGGATCTAGAGGTCTATATCTACCACAAAACAAGTTGGTCAAGTTTGCTTATGCTCTGTTTACATAAAACTCCCCATGTCAACTCTATCACCATCAAGCACCCCCATGTTTGTCTAAGCAGAACCCTCTCTAGCCCTCATCTCTTTCCCACCATTTCAATCTATAGCAAAACTCTATGATCTACATCTGACATATCTTCTTCTCCATCAGAATGTAAGTAAATGAGTGTTGAAAAATGAATTGTGAAGCCAGAGCTCATAGTCTGAAACCCATTTACCCCTTTACCAGAACGAGACGTACCTGTTGCAACAGACTATCTGCAAAGTGATCTTTTCTCTTTCTTTTGAGAGCATGGGAGAATGCAGAGATGTGTAATAGTGTGTGCAATCGTGCATTGCTTTGAGAAGAATGGAAGCATGCAGTGCTGACATTCTTTCCGGTATCTGTGAGTTTGGGTGCATCCCTATATTCGTCACCCATTCATGCCTGCCTGTCACTTGGTGGAGGGTTGTTGGTGGGTGGGTGGAGTGGGGGGACACAGTAAGAGGGGCCCTCCTGGAATGACTGGCTCAGAGTCAAGGTATATGCCTTCAGGAAAGAGAAGAAGCTATGGATGGTGGTTGTTGCTCTATGGAGTGTATGAGTGGGTGTGCTGCCTTCTGGGCACTACATCCCATGATACCTTCTCTTGTGTCCCCCAGGGCCTTTCGCTGGGACCCAGCCCGCCTGATGCTGTACCTCAGAAGTGGGCTAATGATTAGGAATGCCCCTCAACCAGGTCTTCTGGCTGGCCACAGTTTTATCCCTGTAGGGTCCCTTTCCTTCATCTTCCTATGGTCAAACAACAACACTGTCTCTTCACAAGGGAGGGGCGCATGTTGAAATGGTTTTACCGGCTCACTGGGACAGCTAAAAGATTGACAGATGGCTTGTCTCTCTTGTCAGTCGTATTTTTAAGAGCTTAACAGGTTTGTCTGTCAAAATGCTGTCTGTGTTGATATTTTTCAAGGTGTTGTTTGAATTTGCTGGAAATGGGGGAATAGCAAAGATCCTTAGCAGGTAGTACCCATGCTTTAGCCTTGAACATTTTGTTCCATCTGACCATTTTCGTTTTACAGCTGTAAAATGTTTTCTGTGATAGCAGTCCCTGATGGCACCTAGACATATAATAATATATGTGATATATCAGCCACACAGGACTGATATCTTAAATGGAGTTGATTTGTCAGTAAATAAATTATATGCAGGATTGGTGATAATTCAAGAGACAGAATGTATATCAAGAACAGTGGAAAACCACAAAGTAGTGGGAAACTTTTGTTCATGAGGCAGCATGTAAGAGTATGATCAGTATGCTCTTTTAGTCACACTCTCTCATACCAACTTTATCAAGACTTACTGATCTATTGTTATCATCAGAGTGAGTGATTCAAATCCTTTGGTGTCTTGGTGACTGGTAACGATTGGTATCAGTCAAGGTCCTGTTGGCGGAAACCAGACTAAAACTTGTCATTGATGTAAGATCGAAATAATGGAGTCCAGGTACAGTGTGTTCCAGCCATGTCCTAAAGGACTCTGAAGTAAAGATGACATGTGACACTTCTCTCTAATTGTCATGACAATGATTGTATGTCAAAACATATTTCATGCCATTTCATCTGATAAGCATGTGAAGTCTTGCTTTCCAAAACTCAAAGAGTCTGTCTGCGATACAAATGAGTATATGTAAGGAATAATGAACGACACGGCGTGTGTATATCATATAGTAATGCATGGCAGAAGTGGTAATAAGGCAGCAAAACCAAGTTGAGTAATGGAGTGGTCTTCATTATCCTGTTTATGCCACTGTTGCCACGTCTGTCCAAAGGAGTTTTGCTAACAGTTTACATGTTTTGATAGCTAAAACAGGATCAGTTTTTTGTTGGTTGTGTGGTTCTATGTAATAACACAGCTCTAAACGAGTGTTATGACCATGTTGTAGGTGGGTAGGTTTTCTGTTCTGTTTTCATAAATGTATAGATGTATTTCTTTGTGGGCCACCATGACAAACAGGTGGTTTACTGTGAATTGTGTGCTCACATGTCAAACAACAAAGCGAGATTCTCAAACTCCCAAAAAAAGAAAATCTCACCATGTTGGAATGTGATGGGTCAACACCCTACCATCTCCCCCAATACTTCCTTTCTCACTCAATCAGAAAAGATAACCCGCAAAGCACACACATTGGAATTTGTCACTGACAAAAAAAACAAAACATGGATTTGACCTCATGTACAGCTAAACTCTTTGGTTCCTATTGACTATATTAGCCTCATATGCACACACTCTGATACGTTCATCATGTTTATGTGCAAAATATTACAGGAATAAGTTGTTAATTCACTGCAAAGAGGTCTTAACAAAATACCTATTTCTGATCTCTGATC
>JAVQKI010197775.1:0-11870 GCA_036025975.1 Nematalosa erebi
CCTGCTAAATCTTGCATTTAAACGGCAAAAGTATAATTCACTTTTGAACGCAATGAGTTTTGCCCAACAGGGATCTATGCGACACCCGATATTTCTGTCTACTAAGCAAAGAGTGCAAAATTGACAGAGTTGACAAACAGTTGGCCTTTCACTGGACAAGATGTAGCCAATGCCTGGTTAAGATATTAGATTATCCTGCATCGACATTGCATGGAGGGGAAGTTGTCATTTTATTGTGCGGTGATATCTTCCATGCAACCGATAACGTTTTTTTTTTTTAATAATTAAGAAAAATTAAATAGGTGCTTCCATGAATGTGTCTTCCGCCCATGTGGCAAAAATTGTAATTACATCAACGTTTCCATTGCAATATGATGTTATTCCTGCTGGGGCGCTGGATTTAATACAGGGTTTGATGTGCGTAAACTCAGGCGCGCAAATTCAGACTCGCCCACATTATGGGATTGCTCCTCCTAGAGTGCGAATCTTGAACACAGGTGCGTAAATAAGCGTGCAAAGGCCATAGCAGAATGCTGGAAAGATAAACACACAGTTTAGTTGGTTGGGCTAAGGCTAGGGTGACATTTATTATTGTATTTATCATTGAGGAGTAATTAAGAATCTGTTACTGAATATAATATTATAAATGTTCATGATAGTTATATGTGTATTTAATGTAAACTTTAATAAATAGTAAAGGTTTGAGTGGAACACTGAAGGTTTTGCTCTTGTATTTGGCGGCAGGAGGGGGGCCTCCCTGACCAGTTATGCTTAGGGCCTCCAAAACCCTAGCAGTGGCCCTGCTCTTCCACCTAATCAGATCTCCGACTTCTTGAGCGGCGGGCAGTAACGATCGTCGGCTCACGGCTCGCCATGGCAGCGACATTTAGACAGTCACTTGGAGTGGTGGCTGGCGGCATGACCTTCATTCTTCACTTGCCCCTATCTCTCATCCCCTCGTTTCTCTCTTCTGGCGGACAGGTCTAGTCCAGTTTGTCTCCCTAAATTACGTCCCATGGAAGTGAAATGCCTGCGGAAGAGGGGATGGGACCATTAAGGTTGTCACTGCCACTGTTTATCGTCCCCACTTAGGGAAATCGTTTAGGGGGGAGACCTCACTGATGGTCTGGGCAGGAATTGTTGTGCAGGTGAAGTGGACCGTTGTGTATTTGGCAGATTTATCCTGCCACAATCCTGTTTTTGAGATGTTCCGTCAGTGTCCTGTCTCTAATGGTATGGCAACGTCATCTCAATGCCAGTTAATCTGGTTTTCAGTTTACAAGCTGGTGCATGGCTCAGGGCCAAGCTTGTGGGAGACCCCCAGGGCAATAGCTGGAGGTTTCTTGTAGTATGCTTAATTGACTCAGCCTTTCCCCTTCAGGCTACTGGGGAACGGAGTGCAGTTGTGCATTTATCAGTTTCACTTTTTCAGTTTTTCAATTTTTAGTTGTTTTTATTTTGTTTTTGCCCAAAGACTTACTTGGAATGGAGCAAACTGTAGATGTTGCTTCATATGGTCTTTGGCCAAAGAAATCTCTAAGTTAGCTTTATGGAGGCTGATGTGGGTGAGCTGTAGCTGTATCGCAGTGGTACTGTAGTAGAAATGGGCTCATTGCCCACAAGGAACCCAGATTAGAGTATTACTGAGCTCATGCCCTCAAACCGATGCCCCCTTTCATCCTGTGCATTTCTTGTCATCTCTTTTAAAACTACCAAAAGTAGAACTAAAAAAGCCAGATCAATGGTTTAGATGCATCACAAAAGATAATGGCAGTATGGTGTGCTGAGTTACTTGGGAGGCACTCACCTTTGCTGAGGGTGGAACATGATCAACCATCACCATCATCAATAAAATAAAATGGATTCAAATTACCAGTATTAACGTAAATAAATGAAATGGGGCACTCTTAAAAAAAAAACAGTAAATTAATAAAGACCTGTTGTACTGAGAGGGGTACAGGATAATCCATGGCTGCCAAAATATGGCCATCACACAAGACTACTTGATGCCTAGATGCAATGAACCATCTCACCTGATCCACCTACCTCTGTCATTAGTCCTAGCATCATCCTTCATGACTGAGCAGTGATAAAAAATGCAACTAGGTAATTAAATCTGCAGATATTACTCAGATCCATCCATCACCCTCTGGCTTTTATCTCTCCTCTGTGTTTCTTCATCTCTCAACATCTGTTCTCTGCCTTCTCATCTGACTCGCTCAAGACTCAGTGCATAGTTGGTTTTGGTGTAGATATTGGCATATGACCATATGATGAAACATGTAACTTTCTTGTATATTTGTGGATAAACTTTTTTTTTTGTGCACTTGGCTGAAACCCCTTAAAATAAATTTTCATCAGTTGCGTGAGTCAACTGGATCCCATTGAAATCCCAGCAGTCGGGGAGAAAGCCTCATTGTCATGGCAGAATGAGCACTCCCTGGATGGCACCACCTGTTCGACCTCCGAGGAGGTTGTGATGAATAATTGAACCTAATGAGAGCAACATTGACACTGAGTGAAGTTGTTTGGAAATGTCTGCCTGCATAGTATAACTGAGGCAACCTCTGGTAGAGCTCAAATAATGCAGAGTCATAATGCAGACTTCCACACAATCATAAACTGTCAAACATTTATATGGGTTAGGTGCACTATTGAGAAGCTAGCTCATCCATAATGCTTTGTCATGGGTATTTTTGATGGATGCAGAATTATGTTTTCAAATCCTTTTACAAATGTACTTCCACAGGGTTTCAGGCTCTTCACTATTGTATCACTCCTGCCTGTCATTCATTGTTAGTGAGTGTGGCATTATAAATTGCACTTTAGGCATGCCCTAAAGAGACCGCTTCAGCTCTTAATCAGCTCGGAAGTCCAGTTATGACCCCTGGGTTGCCAACATGCTCTCAAATTTCACTGAATCAATATCTGAATACAGATGCAGTATATTTTGGTCTGCACTATTTTAGCCACAAGTTTATGACTGTAATTTGTTGTTCTAAAACTTTCCTAACTTCCCATTCAAGTCAAGATTTAAGACTAGCAAGAAAATACTTTTAGTCTGATAATACCCCCTCCCTTCTCACAAGACGCATTTCACAGAGAATGGCCTTCCCCGTTAAGTGTATTGTTAGATGAGGAAAGGTCAATGATGCCAGACTCCGCTGTCTGTAGCTGTAATTTCAATAGGGTGGCAGTTCGTGAGCCTGAGAGTACCAATTTGTCATTATTACAATGTAATTTCTGCTGTGTTTGACTCTGCTGTAATCCTAGCTTATGCACATAGAAAGGTAGGCTAGA
The DNA here is from genome assembly GCA_036025975.1 of Nematalosa erebi. Taxonomy (NCBI): domain Eukaryota; kingdom Metazoa; phylum Chordata; class Actinopteri; order Clupeiformes; family Clupeidae; genus Nematalosa; species Nematalosa erebi. The sequence goes on from JAVQKI010197775.1 coordinate 3,301, forward strand.
CACCTTTTTAAAGGTCAGTCAGTGATATTTGGTGCCTCGAGATGAAGACTCCTTGTAATGTCATTGTAATGGGAGCATTCAAAGGCAAGGTGTCTCTGTGAAGTGGCAACATTGAACAGGACCGATAAAAATTGTTACTGCTTACAGTGGAAAAGAGCCGTAAAATGAGCCGGGGAAATATGAGATCTGCGCAGAAGGGTCACCAGAGGACTACTGCATGACAGCGATCAGCCCTCAGCATTTGGCACAGGCTCCTGACCTGCTGTTGCCCTGAAACACTTTCCCTCTGCCCTGGTCAGTCCTTTGGTATTCAGCTACTGGTGAGATGAAGGCCCCCTGGCCTCCTGCTTCCTGTGTGCTATGGTGTGGCGCTCTCTTAAAAGCATTCACAGCTTGGTAAAGACATTATGTCACCCACAAGCAGTTATTTGGATGCCTTGATGGTTGCGTCACAATGGGCACGGTAAAAAGGAAAGGAAAGATCACTCCCACCATAAATAAACTGAATCTGATATCCTCTCACTTTCCCTCTCTCTCTCTCTCTCTCTCTCTCTCTCTCTCTCTCTCTCTCTCTTTCCCTCTCCTTCTCTCCCTCTCGGTCCTCTCCTCCCTTACGACAGAAGCTCAAGGTTCCTGTGATTTGTGCTACTACACATTTTCATTAACTGTGGCGAAATGCTTGCCGGGTGTTACATGTCAGACGCCACGCTCTGCTGAAGAGGTGCCAAAGAGCAGGCAACCGGTGCTGCTGTGCCGCATGTAGAGGAGGGGCACACCTCAGTGTGTCTCATCGTGGAACATTATCAGCACCACATCAACAAGATTCCTTTTCCTCTCTCGCAGGGCCTCTTTTGTATGAGTTATTTTCTCACAAATCAAAGCCCTCTGCACCTGAATCCTTTTTTCCCCTCTTTTCTTTAGAGGAGTTTTGCAGAAGAACCAAGAATGTCTACACTCTGCCTGTCGTCTTTGGTCTTATTTCTGGCAAAGTCTGACCCCATATGCGTGTTGCTCCCTTTCCATTTCTCTCTAGCTCTCTCCCACCCACCCATCCCTCCCTGCCCCTCCCTCTCCCTTTCTCTTTTCTTCCCTCCTTATCAACAGCTGATTTACGATGGCCTTGGTGATGGGCTGCTTTTCTGCGGTGTAGATTTACGCCACCTTCACCTTGTGTGCTATTTATCATAGCTTCCCATCACTGATAAACGTGTTAGTGATAGTGCTGTCCTCTGTGTGGTTTGTGCGTGCAGCGTACATGTTGTGGCCTCTGGAGTCGTAGTACGTGGAGCTCCGCGCCGGCATTTTCAGTCTATGGTTGTGTGTGGCTGGGGTCCACAGCTCCCTCCCCATGCACCCCCCTGAGAGCTTGTCAATCAGGGGGCGCGGCTGACAGCAGGACGCCAAGCCTCCGCTGTGCTGGGGGTGCATGGCTGAGAGAGACGCTTCACAGGCTATAATTAGCTCCCATCAGACTGTCACCGAAGGACGGAGGGAAAGAGAGAGCAACGGAGAGGGAGAGAGAGAGAGAGAGAAAAGAAATACGGCGGTGCTAATTATGCCATGGCTCCTCAATATCATCATCAAAGGCTTAATCACCTGGAAACGTGTTTGTATGTCGGGAGATGAAGCAGCTTGTTTAGCTAATTAAGCTGCCTCTCACACAGTCGAGCGTGCCGGCTAGATGTACCAGATTTCTCTCCTCCTTTCTTGTTTTATCCTCTCTCGCCTCCTTCTCACATCTCTTTCTCACCTCCATACCTCGTTCCTTTTACCCAGCATGTATTATTTTTAGACCGAGATGGAACACAATCAAGCTTGCCCAAAAACCAGACTGTTACCGCCTCAATATACTGTTCAACTTTATTCTGTTTCTAAAGTTCGGAATCAAGCGGACACACACACACACACACACACACACACACACACACACACACAGGTATACCTGTGTGTGGTGTTGTGTGAGCAGCGTGTGGTGGACCTCGTAGACATCTTCTGTCTTTCCTCTTCATTATTGAACTTCAACTGATCCAGTTTCTCTCAGAAGGTGACCTCCGGATTATAAGCCCTGTTTCTAAAGCGCTGAAGTGGCCATGCCAGGCCATAATTGAAGGTAATCAACAGTTGTCACCGTGTTCAGTCATGACAGGAATTGTTATGTGTGTCTGAGTGACAGATTTGAAACCTTGTGATTCTTTCCAACATTTCCAACACACTTCTTATACCCCAAGAGAGCTTACATCTTCACTTGAGTATGTAAACCATTTTACCACCATATTGGCTAATTGTAAATCAGTGGGCACAGGAATGTATCCCTTATCAACAGACATCAGTGGATCCCACCAAGGCTGACCTGACCCCCCCTAAACCATGGAACAGGGCACCAGGCCTCCTGAGAGGAGAACGCAAGCTCCTTCCAAGGACCCCTATGTCCTAGCAAAAGATATGTTGCTTCAAACATTCCACAGATGCTCATCACAAATCATCATCTCAGTTTCTTGGTGAACTGGTACTTGTCCACAGACACACAGTCATGTTCTGAACACACTTCAGGTTTGTTCACAACACGTATAAAGGAAATACAATAATGAACATGTATAGGTCCGCTGACACATATTCCTCTAAGATTAAAATTTCCCCTACAGAGTTCAGTTTCATCTTACCCCCCACCTCCCCAATTGTTCAACTGTTTGATCTATAGGATCTTGTTAAAGTCCCTGATCAATATTTCAAGGCAGTGTTTTTTCTGCGGAGAACCTGTGTGCGTGTGTGCGCGCCAAGCAAATGTGCATGCATACGCATGCAAGGAAAGTATCATCTATGCTGGCATGCTTTCTCACAGTGAGCATGGTGTACTTTAAATAAAACATCAAGCTTACATTCTTGCACATGCTCAGTTCAGGACTATGCTTGTCTAATGAAAGCACACTCTGTACAGAGAGGTTGCCAGCATTGTCATCCCTCTTCTCTGTATTGTAACATCTGGTCTTGACTTTAGCGTGAACTTTAAAGGCTGGTGTGAATGTTTGGACATGGTGGAATTGGATGCTTATGAAGCTGCATTGTATATTCAGAGAGAATTAGAATTTGTTAATAGAAAGCAGGGGTAAGATATGGTCGTACTTGCTACAGAGAAGCAATCTCTCCCTTGCCACTGCTTGCACAGAGAAGCAGATAGTCTTGAATAAGAGAAAAAAAATAAACAAAGCAAGAACAAAATCCAGATGTGTCAGCAAGTTAATAGATCACAAGACTGCTGGTGGATCTAATTTTAAATCCAACCTGTTATTTGGAAAGGAAAAGGGCAAAGAGACGTTACAATTCTGTCATTCAGTTCTCTTCCACATGTTATCTTGGTAAAACGCCTGTTGGGTGACAGCAATATTCTTTGCTGTCTGCCAGTTCATTTCCGTTTGAGGCAGTCATGCCGTACCGATTAATAGTCCTTTAGGCACAAATACATCACTGGTCTTCAAACAGGAGCAGACTCTGTGGAAGATATTGAAGCAGTTCTCTGATGGCAGCCACTGTAGATCTGTAAGCATACTGTAGCACAAGCACTTGTTAGGTGTGTAGTTAGGTTTTGTATAGAGCTTTATACAACATGTCTGGCCCATCAACACATTTTGCTTCATCAAAATTTGGAAAAATAGAGATCTTCAGTGGCAAGTGCACTTTTTTCACTTTTTTTTTTTTTTTTTAAGTTGAAGAATTATTTTCCATTGAACTAGTGGATTTTGTTTAATTGGGTGATACACATTTAGTCTGACTAGTAAACTTCAAAATGGTGCTAAAGTGCTTCCTCTCTTGTGACCAGTACAGACAGCTTTTTCAGTCAGCCAGCTTGAGAACCTGGGATTTGTCTAAAATCTATCTGTTCGGTTTTCACGTAGCTTTAAAAAAAAAAAAAAAAAGTTATTTTTTCTTTTTGCTGGGAATCATAGGCCAGATGTCCCTGTTTAGTGGTTTGAGCAGTCATGGGAGGTGTTTTACACTGCATTGTGTGAGTGCAACATTGTTGTTGCCACTGTCATTGTTGTTGCTGTCTTGGGTGGTGGGAGGCTAAGTGTGTCAGTTATGGCGCTGGACCTGAGTTTTCAAAGTGGCTGGTGGACCGATGATAAACCTGAGCCTTTCTCAGTTAACTAGATAAGCAACATTGATCTGCCCGGGAAACAAAAAAAAAAAAAGGCAAAACCAATATAGTACATACCGTACATTGATGCAAGCCAATACTGTCAAAAAAAAAAATAAACACGCACACATAAACATTAAATTTGCTGTGAATAGTGGGTCCTGTATTGATACTTTACTGGATTAGATATTTTACCTAAATAGAATGACAGGCCAGTCAATGTTCTCATGGAGACTCATGGAGACAGAATTGGCTTTATGTCTTTGGAATTGCTTTATGTAGACTGTAATTTGTACTGCGCCTGAATGCTACAAGCTTTGAAGCTCTCTGAGGCATGGACTACCACTGCCATATATATTGTAAATTACATTTGCCTATGCTTATCCTTACCATCATGCATTGCCAAACATCTAGTAGATTGCTACTGTAGGTATCCAGGTATAAAATACTTCAAAAAAGGTTTCAGGGGTACATGACATTTAGAAATGTAATTTCCTGTGAAAGCTGGTTCTTCGTTTGTAATGAAGTTGTTCCTGTATTTGTCTCACAGAGCGCACCATTGCCAGGCATGAGGTGCGGGAAGTGGAGCAACGACATATGCAGGAAGGGGCCCGGGACTGGTCAGCGCCTAGCGACAACGACGACTTGGTCATCATCTACAACCGCGTGCCCAAGACGGCCAGCACCTCCTTCACCAACATCGCCTACGACCTGTGTTCCAAGAACCACTTTCATGTGCTGCACATCAACACCACCAAGAACAACCCAGTCATGTCCCTGCAGGACCAGGTGAGGCAGAGAGAGAAATAAGGGGGCGCATGAGGGAAGAAGGATGGAGAAAAGGAGGCTATATATAGGGCCGTATGATTTCTGCGATGCGGAGAACGCGGACGGAATCACGGAATCCAGACGTGGAAGCGGAATTTTCCTATTAACGCGGAATCGCACAGAATGTGCAAAAGTTTTGCATCGTGACGTTAAAACTCAGTTTTTAAAACAACCTTTTCTATGATTTCCATTCTAAACTCTATACGACAAGCTACTGATCTGCAAAATCTGGCCCAATTGCTGAGGTTTCGCCTGTAACCATCACGTAGATTCACCATGTGAGTTTAAATACCTGCTATGCAAAGTATTTCTAAAGGAGTAGCCTTGCATATCTCCTGATAAGATTTGGTTTTTCAATGTACTAGAAAAGAAAACAAAGTTTCTCAATCAGGAAACACTTGCTAATTTCATGTCATAAAACATACTGGGAGACGCGTAAAATTATGTGCAGCCTAATTGACGAAGTGAGTGTGCCCATTGGCGCCAGAGAAAGTGAAACCGCTGCCTGATGCTGTTGGTAAGCTAGACATAACGATAACCTACTGTATGTAAATGACGTTCAAAACATCGACATGGATTCCTGCAACTGTTCATGGAAACAGCAGCATCCAAACATTTAAGAGGCACTGACGTGCATACTTTCACTGAAAACTATTTTGTAAGAACTTGACTGACTGCTTTCCTAATCACATTATGCCTACACTACTAATTAGTATACATAATGCTTATAATTGTATATCCATATAGACTTATAGGCTACTCTATGCATGGGCTGAAAGAGGGCAAGGTGCATGGGCATTTTAGTGTGGAGCATGTGGATTAGGTCCTCTGACCCCAATAACATCTGACATGACTGGGCATCAACTCAGAGTTTTTAGGGGTTAAAAAGACCAAAATCCGAAACAGCAAAAAAAGAAATCCGTAAAAACGGAATTTAGGAAAAAATAAAACGGATTTCATAGGGCCCTATATCTAAATCTCTAAACTGATTCACAGAAACTAGATGGATGTTTTTTTTTTCATACTTGGAGTGGCTGTTGAATCATCAGGGACCCAAAAGGAAATACAAAATCACAAAAAAAGTGATTTTTGCAGAATATGTCACTTTAATGCCACTCACTAAAAAAATCACCAAAATGAAAGCCGTTTTTTAGACTGGAAAAAAAATAATTTGATTTAAGTCTTTTTAATGCTTTTTGAGGATCCCGAGACCCTGTGTTGGGGAGCAGAATGTCATGGCTTGCGGAACCAAATGTGCCGCCATCACTGCTTGTGGATTTAATTCATAATATTTTTTGTGTATGATCTTGTGCTGTGGTATGATGCCATGTCCTGTGGTGTGACATTACTTGGAAATGACATAAAAAGCTGTTTACCACTGAATGCCGCGTTGTTTTCAGAAGCTTACCCCAAAATGCCAGCAATCTAGCTCATTTTTGACAATTTCTTTAGAGCCACAGTGTGTTCTATGTTACAGCTATGCACACATACTATTGCTCATTTGAAAGGTAAAACTGAGCTCTCAGTTGGTGAAAAACATTTATTTCTACATGCTTCTGTTCCTGAAAAATCCCACACTAAACAGCGACTAGCTTTCATAAAAATCAATGTTTGTTTTCTACAAAAAGAGATACAGTGGCACTGGATGAGTCTCAAATTTTCATGGGTTTTCGATCGTCATATATTTAAGTTCTGTTCATCATAGAGGTCCAATATTGCGTTTTAGCCACTTAAAGTGTAGTGGAAGTTTCAGTGGGTGAAGTGGAGCATTAAGCGTTAAGTCAGTTACATCTTCGATGTGCGATGTTATGTTTGTGTTACACTTAGATTACTGAACCAATTTTGGGTCATTCATCTCGTTTACTCCTGAGGTCGGACTTTTCCCCCTTTTTGTGCGTAGGTGCGCATATTTTACCATCAAGTTCACTCTTTATAAATACTGAAGCTTGCGTAGAACGTGCCATCCGCATTGCTTATGAATGAGGCCCCTGGTCAATCTTGCACACAGTGCAAAAGCATGATGAGGCAGCCTGGGTACGTTGAGGCAAGGCCATCTCTCCCGATAGATGTCGAGAAATCGTTGTGGTTTCTTAACCTTTTTTTCTGGCGGTTCAGCCATGTCACACAAGCCTAAGTTGCAGTTTTGGTCTGTAATGAATACAGGGAAATGTGGAGATTTCCATTGCAACACACAACGAATAGATTTACCTTGTAATCTTGAAGAGTGGCTAAAAACACCGCCAGGTTAATGCAGGGCTGACTCAACATAATTTACCCTTTTACGGCTCAACGAGCAGAAGGGCACTGGCTGTAACTGGCTGCCATGCAGCCCCGAATTTGAACTGAACTGTAGCACGAAGCGAGGCAGTAGTAGTTGGGAGGGAGTTAAGTGCTCTGATTGGTCGAAAGCACCCTTACCCTGCTTACATCCTGATCTCTGCAAATCTGTGGTTAAGCAGCAGAATTAACATCAATGACGTCTTGGCTGAACGGACGAAATATGCGTAATTAAAAAAAAAAAAAAAAAATCGTACAAGGAGGTCAAAATGTGTGCCCGCTACGCAATACACGTACATGTTGGCAGGTCTGCAGAAATAAATTAATAGAATTGTATAATTAACTACAATAAACAGTTTTTGTTGTGACACAATTTGGCCCTCCCACCAATGCAGGCCACAGCTATTCACACTTGCAGCCATATTAACGTATTATGTAGCTATATCTTGGAAGTGGATTTTTGCCGTTATGTTCTTAAAAGCAGTGTAGCAGTTGAAATTTAAAAACAGTTAGCAGGACACTTCCTCGTCGCCTCATCGTACCAGGGAACATTTTCCTCATGCTAAATGTAGAGTCCTCCAGTCTCAGCTCATGCAAAAGTTTAGTGTTGTGCATGAGCTCCCTCGCATGTGCATCCAGTCACGCTCCAATTTTAACCAGAAATGTATTAAGCCTATCTCTACGTAATGAGTTTCACTACATTGATTTTAGAAAGTTAGGCTACTGTTATCCTATTGATGCAGTGCTGTAGACTAGTGCACGTAAAGACACAAGCCAGCTATCGCTTATCACACATTATTGAGGCTGCTGTATAAGGTCACTTTTGTAGCTTACCCCACACCCAGTTCTAGGAAAAACCTAGGCTGCTACTTCCATTTCATGTTTTCCTGTACTTTGGCTGTCACTGACTTGCCTTGTGATTTGTTTTATCCACATCGAGGAAATTCATGCTTCAGTGTGCATATTGCAGATTTTGTGTGGTTATCCAAGCCTAGGATATGGTGCTTTTCTGAAAGCTGCAGTGGCAAAGTAGACAACAAAAAGCATCTTGTATCTTCACAAAATCTTCACGTAAGATATGGATGCCTTCCCTTTTGCTATGCTGGTTCAGTCAAGGTCATCAATAGGCTCGATAAATTCTGCTGCACAGTCTTGCATTCTATCTATTCTAAGTGTTTTTGTTTGTTTGTTTTTCCCCCAACTGTATAGCCAACATCAGAGCCATATAAAGGGAGAGTTGCGACAACTGGGGTCCAGAAATTCGGTTGGTCACGTGGTTCATGTAAACTTCAAATAGTTCCCGGAAGTGATTGAAAGTTCCATGTGAATGCAT
>JAVQKI010197913.1:0-10108 GCA_036025975.1 Nematalosa erebi
GTGTGTGTGTGTGTGTGTGTGTGTGTGTGTGTGTGTGTGTGTGTGTGTGTGTGTGTAACGGTTGTGGACGAGGGAATGGTAAAAGAACATGATTGCATAATTACAACGTCGGTTTGGGCATGGGAACTCGGTGAGAGCTGCTTCAAGTATCCTTTGTATTATTAGAGTGTCTTTGCTGGGTGAAGACAATGGTAACATTCTCTGGATTTTGTTCAGTAAACAGACCATCGGCCTCACGGAGCAGATAGCTGGTTTGGCAAACGACGTGGAGCTGGTTCTCCTGTCAACTTAAAGATCTGCACAGAGGCAAGAGAAAAAACAAGAGGCTCAACTTAATATTCTTGAATTAAAAGGTCACATGCCTGGTAAGCTCTTAACTTTACAGTCAAAACAATGCCATATTTTACAGCAGCATCATACATGTCAGAGGACCAAGAATTACCATGTATAGACCATAGATATTCATACTCAGTGTCTTTCAAATGAGGACTGTAATAAAGACTTTTTTTTAGGTTATCTTATTTAAAGGATCACACTGACGGAAAGGATGACTGACTCATTAACAATAAATGTAAATCAATTTCTATCAGTGAAGAAGAAAGTATTTTTTCCCCAGCAGTGGAATGCTTCTGTGGCTGCTTATTTTGCAGTGTTTTCCTGTAAACATAGCATCTTGGGGCCAAAAGAACAAGATTGTCAACAATGACTCATTCTTATTGTTCCCCTCAGATCATTTACTCTAGACTTCCAGCACTGCCATAAAGTACACTTTAGAAATCCTTTGTTTTCTAATCCATAAAATAGATCTCTTGGATTATCCTAGCTGGTCTGTTATTTTATAAAACAGTTAGTGTTTTACAAAACTGTAAGATACTCTATGAATAACAATTCAGCCATAAAATAGATTGATTTCAAAGACTTTCATGTTGGGCCAAGATGTGAAATGGTTTTCCAATCTGTTTTCATGTAGAGACAGGAGACATTATCTCACCTGCTTCGCTTGGCTTTGAGGGTTCTAGCCTGGCACCCAGCTCTGGGATGTGGTGCCCTTGGCCCTGGAGAAGCTGCCTGTGTTCAAGTTGGCGTTGTTCTGGGCCGAGACCATGCCAGAGCCGGCGTCAAAGCCGAGCTCCAGGCTGTCGGCCTCCATGAGCTCGCCGCGCAGAATGGCATCCATGTCGCAGTCCAGGCTGCCGTTGAATACGTCCAGGCCCAGGTCGGCCGGGAAGCGATCCTGAGGGGTCAGGCTGCCGTTGAGGCCCGGAAGAAGGGAAGGGTCGGCAGTGCTGGGGTTAGCCAAGGGGCGGAGCTGCTGCTTTGTCGTTGGGTAGTGCGGGTCATTGTTCAGCCCTCCGTTGAGGCCTCGCCAGCCCTGAGCGTTGTTGAGGCCGGGAGCACCTGGCTGGTTGGACAGCATGGGGTCGTTGTTGCGGAGGAGCATGGCGCAACGGCGGGAGTTCTGAGAGCCAATGCCTGTGCTGGCCTGTGACATGAGCGGGTCAGACTGCGTGAGCAGGATGTCGCTGCTGCGGCTACCACATGTATCTCCTTCCAACAGTTCCTGCAGGGTCTGCCCACCATAGGGCGCCAGGCTGGGGAAGGACGTCTGCTTGTTCTCTTGGATGGTCTGCATGGGTGACTGACGCAGCGAGGGACCGAACATGGGTGAGGGGCAGCCGAAAGTGAACACCGAACCATGCTCGTCGCTGCTGTCGTCTTCAGCAGCCCCTGGCGAGGGCTGCTGTGCAGCAGTCAGGCTGATGTCGTCCAGCAGGTCGTTCATCAGTCCGTCGTTCAGGTTGATGGTGCCGGCGAGGTCGGCGAGGCACGGCAGCTCGCCAAGACCACCCGCTGACGGCGAGAGGCTGCTGGGACTAGAGTAGAGCATAGGTGAGAGCGGCGAGTCCTCGTCAGCATTCTCGTCAAGCTCCGCGTTGGCCAGAATTGGAGAGAGACGGCCGCTCAGCGTGCTGGCGTTGGAATTGGTCCGTGAGCGGAAGTCCGTCCAGGCGTCCAGCTCGTCACTGCTCCGCGAGGCAGGGCTTCCGACCCAGCGGGAAAGACTTGTCGCGTCGCCTCCGGCTTCCTGGGCCGCCTGCAGCGCAGCCTTCTTCTTGGCCGCGCGTCCCCGAGCGCTCTTAGTGTACTTGTTGCCATTGTCCATTGAGACAGCACGCCGCCGTGGCGCCTTCCCACCCTTGCCGCCCTCTGGGTTGACCATCCACCAGGAGCTCTTGCCCGTTCCCTCATTTTGGACTCGCACAAACCTGCTGTGCAGGGACAGGTTGTGCCGGATGGAGTTCTGAAATGAAAAGAGGCGTTTAAAGTGAGGACTCACTGTGCTGTTCTGAGTAGAGTACTTCACTGTACCTACTGAATACTGAAAAAAGCACATTCCAAAAGGCAACCCTGAAATGCCACAGACTGGCTATACCAGCATGTACAACTGAGCAATTTTGAAAAGACATTTTTATTCATAAACAGCGGTTTCATTCATGTGATTTCCAGTGAGTCATTAGGTATTGTAGTACCAATTTTGCACAATGGGGCATCCATTTAGGACTTACATAAACTCGGACTGAATAGAAGGGGAGGCTACAACAGAGAGCTCAACAGGGAATTACACAAGCCTTCCTACAACTGGATTGCAGACCTTCCACTCTACAGTAGGCCTTGGAGCAGAACAGAACTGTTTGAATCAAGATTTTATAAAAGCTCTATTAGACTGCACAAGCCACCCACAATGCATTGCTGTTTACAGGCCTCATGCACTCACATCAGGGCCTCAATAGGTGCTTGGTTCTACTTTGGTACTCTTTTAGTAACTGGCGTAACTATATTCTTCATAGTCTCTCAGAATCCCCTGAAGTAGAATTTTTCATTCTGACCTTAGAGAGAGGTGTTAATTACAATCATCTTTGCCACTTGAGTTCCAATCTTACGTTTACTCATGCTTTTTCAAGGTATGATACAATCACCTGGGATTTGTCTTGCAAGCATCAACATTTTCTGGAACATGACAAGAGAACCAACAGTGACACATTACTGCTCAACGCAGCCCATTCTAGAACATGAGGAAGCAAGAAGCCCCATAGGAGCTCTCTTTGTCTGTGAACTTGGATAGGCCTAATGTTAATGTTAACACGGAATAGGTCAGCATTCTTTGAGCCCTGATGTTTTCAGTTTGGTTTGTTTTGTTGGGGGAGGGAAAGATCTCAGTGGAGGTCTTTGTCCAGAGCCACCACCCCCACAGCCTCAGGAGAACTGGCCTTTGTGTCTGCCTGAGACCAGAGAACATGCCTGACAAGCCAATGAACTCAACTCTCAGGACAATGTTCTCCACAGATGCACAATGGTCAGACTGATTCAGTGACCAACTCTTGATAGTCATACTTCACACATATGTATCCACAAAGTTCATTGACATGATGTATGACCAGAGAGTTATAAAAGAGTGCAAACATACAGTAAACTGGGAAAAGCATGTTCTAAAAGTGGAGAAACTACATTTCTTTTCCATATTCCTCTCCTTCAGATTTGGGAATGGGTGTGTGCGGGTGTTCAATGACCCTCACAACCTTCTAAAAATGTGATATGCCTACATTACAGTCATGGGTCAATTGCATGTTAAGACTTGGAGTGGAAACCAACAGCTGAAGCAGTCCAATTTGCAAAACCAGTAGCAATCATGTGGTTTTGAGAACCTGAAATGCAAGCACTCGCAGGACAGAGAACAGAGGAATCATGACCCAGTGACCTGATTGGTATGGGTTTTCAAGAACGAAAGAACACTCATTTCAAAGCTGTTTCACTAATATGGCATCCAAGAGCTTTGATAAACAAATGGGTTTCTGAGGGTATGCAATGACACATACAGACTCTCTCTCTCTCCACACACACATACACACACACAGAGGCAGTCAGACATTTTCTGCCCTCTTTGCAGAAAGATCAGCCAGGGTCAACAGTAACCACAGGCAGCCGTTCGCGTGCATAGACCCACACACACACAGCCTTACACAATGCAGGTGCAGAATGTTTAGGAGCTTTCTCGAATCCAAGCTTCCCGCTATTGTCTGGCTCACCAGGGGGGTGTTCCATTCACTCTGCAAAACCCACATTAGCAGACAGAGTGGAAGTCTAAAGGTTTAGATGACCCTTTGACTTGTCAGGGTCACTCGTTTCAATTTTTACGCCTTTGAGCATTGGTCTTTAAGATCTGGAATTGTAATTGCTCAGTGACTAAATTTAGTCTTCATTAAGCAATGAACACTTTCACTCTACTAGTCAGCAATCATAATTAAAAACAAATTTCAGGGCAAATATCGATGCTGTAATGGAGAACAAGGGAAACCTAATGGGTCACTGACAGAGAAGGCGGTCTTGCCAGATTCAGAGGTAATTTTAGATGTCTAATTGCAAGATTTCACTTTAAGAAGAGGCTGAGTCTCTAATTCACGGCAGTCAAATGAACATATTCAGGGCATATTTTTAACATCACCAACATCTGCCCAAGGATAATAGATTTTTTCAGCATGGCATCCATGTGAAAATATACCCACAGAATCACATTCAAACCATAGTCTAAATTGCCGCACAAAGTAAAGGTTGCGAATGCAAATAGATCTAGGTGTGGCAACTCTCATGGAAAATTCTGTCAATCTTACAGATTAAGCTACCATTTGGATTTTTGGTTATTTATTTGTCATGTCAAAACAACTAGGGCAGAGACAGAGTTTGATTAAACAGCAGCGTAATATCTGTTGCAGAAGATGTAATTTACTGATAACTGATAGCCTAACACAAGTGTTCTTGGGGGCAGGATCAGATAATTTATTTGAGGACTTTTTGTGCAAACCTGTTCTTCAGTGAGGATATCATGAGTTTCATCAAGCTGTCTTATTTCATGAGTCTAACGGGGGACAGTGTATCACAAGCCATTGAATGATAGATGGTATGACTTCTTTAGAATAATATATGAGTGAAATACTGTATCCTTGTAGATAAGACGGCTATTACAATAAACTGAAAATGGGAACCATTATATTTCTGTTGCACACCAATACCAAAAGGCTAAGCAAAGATGCCTCAAATATTGGAAACTGAAGCATCTCATCAGACAACAACTGATGTTGATACAGAGAAGCAGTTTAGAATAAGCCACTAGATAAGCATGACGTTTATACAGCCACACACACACACACACACACACACACACACACACACACAGCCGCTAAGGCAGGCGATGACGCTCCAGGCAGCGGTCCAGCTTAAGCTGCAGGGCAGGAAAGGAGGACCTGTCCTGCAGCACTGCTCAAAGCCAGCAACTCCACTGGAGCACAGGCCAAGAGCACTCACTGCCTAGTACAGTGTGTTCTGGAGCCGGGGGTCAGCGACAAAGGGTGGGGACCCACTGCTAAAGGTCAGCAAGCACAACTGTGATCAACTGCTGCGAGTCATCTAGAAAACACATCCTGATATTCCTCCCCCTTAAAAACATAATTTTCAACACAAATATATTTCTACCAAATGTTAAGATGTCTATGGTACAGTAAAACTAATTAAGTTTATTTCTGCTTGGTATTGAGTTACTACAGGCTGACTGTATAAGAGTACAGTTAAAGAACATAATCATACAAATTAAAATAAGTTTGGTCTAAATATCTTCACAAAATAAATGCAATACTTAAGGAGTACAACAGCATACCACCAGACACATCCAAATCCATAACCGATCCTTGAGGGCACAAGCCTTAATTTTCTCCTTCCCAATGTTCTCTACCTCCCTCCATCTTCATCTCTCTCTTTCAAAGCAACTCATCTTTTGGCCCATTTTGCTGTCAGCAGGGGGAAGTCAGTGGGACCGCACTGAGGATCTTCAGAGCCATGTGCAAAATGAAAGGGTCTGACTCTCAGTGCACTGAGGCAGAAGTAAGCAGATGAGAGTCATGCTGCATATGTCAGAATCCTCCATCTCAGTTCAGAGCCTTTCAGCATGGGCTGGCTGGTTCTAGCGCACAACTAATTTGGGCACAGGTGCAACAAAAACAGGAGCAACTAAAAAAAAAAAAAATCTTCATTTGGTCACACCAGTGAACCTAATTTTTGACAGCCACTTGTCTTCCAAAATGCACACCTCAAGGTGTTTTATTATTATTGCAATACCTGGTAGCTTTTTTGCTTTCTTATTGTTAATCTACTTATGATTAAAGGGGCCATATAATGGACAATTGAGGTATTGGAACTTGTTCTCTGTTGTTAAAAAAAGACTACATTCAACTTAAATTTATCTAAAATAAGTTCTAAAATCTAAAATTTATCTAAAATAAGTGCAAATTCACAAGCCCAATTAAAATGTTATATTCAGGCAGGTTATTAAAATGTTCCTTTTGGCTAAATAGTGCCCTCTTTGGCAGCCGCAATTAAACTACAAATGCTTTGTGCTATTTGACATCACATGTAGGCTTTGTTATAATAGAGCTGATCAGTGGTCATTAGGCTATGCTTTAACCCAGAAACTGGTTCAAAGGAAGTGCGTTTCCATGAATTTATCCATAGACATTTTCGAAAAAAAGTCTGGTTCTGAAGCGTTTTAAGACTCAACTCAGTCTAAGGTACATAATCACCATATAAACGATCATACCGAGTGAATAAACTGACAAAAACACAAAAAAGAAGAAAGGTGCAAGGCTGTTTACATATTTTTTACTCCCAAGTGAAGGAACTACAATTTGTAACGACTATAACCTAACGATAGTTCACCGAGTCTCGTATTGAAATGACCAACATCCCACAGTCTGCTGCGAGCAGATTCAACTTTAAATACATGAAAAACCTGTTTAACCTGATCCTTCCTTCCTTACCCTGCCGCAATTTCTCCCTCCCAGCACGGAGAAATTTCATGACATGATTGGTCTGTATTGCTATAAACAAACTTCCCATCCACGGGAATCTCCACCAATTTACACTGCTCTGCACTTCAGGTTGTTTGGTAGTGTAGTGCTTCCCTGTGAAGTCGTGAATAAAAGACATTTTTATTAAAACAAGATTGATGCCATCTGAACCTGTGGCGTTTTTATGACCACGGACAATCAGTTTGCCCTGCCGTAGCTGGTTATAAGTCTACGTTATGTGGTTAAGACGGCGAGGGTAATAATCAAAATCTTAATGGCAAATTACTGGCATTACATTAACTTTTCACCCATGTTTTAGGGGCCATTTTCAAGTTCAAGGTTTTCATATGAAGGAGGGCACAACCATTTCATGTTCATGATGGCTCTTTGGCCATCCACAACCTCTCCATTCGTCAAGGCCAAGGCAAAAATGGTTTTCCATTCTATGTCTCTTTTAACTCAAACATGTAAGTGACAATATCAAGGACGTCAACGCTCAGTCTTCTGAAAAGATTCGTCCATACGCCCATCCCCTGGTCAGCTCTGGTTGGGCACTTTGTTTGAACTTTAAACCAATTGGCTCTGCCATCATCAGTATACCTAAATTGAAAAGTTAGGCACATCAGTTTAACCAATGGAAAATGTTCATCTGGAGCCCTGCCTCAGATTGACTTTTTAGCCAAAATCAAGGAAGTCTTATTTCCCCTTAACAATTTGACGCATTTTAACTTTAGGATGTACATTTTATGCTTTCAGTTGCTTTCATACTTGCCAATACATTACTGGTAGGGGGATCAGACTTGTAACCACAGGGTGAATGATAGCAAAAATGTGAGAAGGGGAGCGGTTGAACATTGCTCTTCTATGTCCACATCCACAGCTGAAATGGGGCTAAGCAAGGTATCCAACACCTACTGCTCCCTAGGCACCACAAAAGTGGCGGCCCACTGCTACGGCATGATGTGTGTTCACTACCAATCACTCTGAGCTGTGTGTAGGTCACTCACAGATTAACCAAATGCACAGGATGAATATCCATAAGAAAGTATTCAGCTATTCCTCCATCCATCTTTTAGGGACCAAAATATATTGTATTGTGCCAAAAAGCATTGCATTGTACAATGTTGGCTGAGCAGTCCTGCACATGGATATTGCCTTCATTCATTTCTTCAAAACCTCCATTGGATTTAAGCAGCTTTGGTTCACAAGTTAAACAAACACAATTTATTGTTGGTAATGACCGTGTTACGAAACCAATTTAACACAATTTGATGCAGATCTTTCTGGGCAGTTGTGCAAGCCAGAAAGACTGGACAACTTTTTACCCCATCAAACTGAGCGGTTTCTCCAAGTGTTCTCTGAGCTGACTAAAGAAGACTGCTGTGTGGTCATCTTTAGCCAGGCCCTTGCAAGAGCAGAGCAGCGGCGGCAGCTCACAATAGCAACACGCTTAATCTGCTGGTGCTTCTAAGCAGTGGCAGAGTTTTCAGCTTTCCACTGTGGGGATTTCCACCCTGACCTTTGTGCTATTTCACCCACAGCAGCTGGGAGGGTGAGAGGTGGGGGGTTGAGGCTGGGCAAGTGGGAGAGCGCAGCAGCGGCAACTGCAACAGCAGTAACAATGCCTCACTGCACACACACAGTTTTCCCAGGCTCATCACAACTGCGTGCGAGGCACCCTGATCGCCTGGCCATACACTTGAATGCTGCGGGTGAAAGCGATGACCAGTGGACGTGGAGCTCCAGGGAAAGGCTCTGCGTCAAGCCAATTACTGGGCCTTTAATCCCCAGAGGTTGTACTTCAGCAGTCGGCACGGTTATACGTACCGCAGCCCATTGTAAAGGGCTAAAACAGGCTGCCATTCCTCCTGACTTGAGCCGGCAGGGTTGATTGGATTGGGCAAGAGAGGCGCAGGCACCCGAGATTCACTGTGATTTGTTGGCCTACATGTCCCTAATTAGAGATGTTGGAAAACAAAGACCACTGCGGTGCTCACAAACACTCGGACAAAGTGAGAACTGACTTCAGCCAAAAGGTACTGATATGGCGAGAGCCATTGTTCAGCTGATATTTTCATTTGTCAATACAGATCTCACAAGAACATCATGACCCTATTAAATATTTGGCTCAGAAGACTAGTGACAGTCAGGCCAATTTGACCAAATGCCTCCACTGATAACACACATGAGCAAAAGATAACGGTTTCGGTAATGCTCTACCCTGATACTAGACCTATGTTCCTATGTCTCCTCACCGATGAAGGTTGTCCATATTAGCGCAGCCTGTGCGGGTGCGCGTTCTATCCGAGCTCCGCTGGCACTGTGCCATGGCAGGGCAGAACAGAGGCGGAGCTGTGGCCCCAACAACAAGAGGCCTTTCTCCGTAGCCATGAGTTCATCTTCTGCCCGCTCTCTGACCAACAGCGCCCGGGTCACACCACCGCCACAAAGAATCCACTAATCTTCCACCAACATGTCTGCACGCGAAAAACAAGACAGGGAGTCACTGTTTCAGAATTGGACTGAAAAAATAAATAAATACAAAAAAAAAACATCACACAGATACCGAGTTCTGATTGGCTGGCAAGCCACCAATGTCCGCAGAGTGGCACACAGAGCCAGAGCCCTAAGCTGAGCGCTTCTCTCGCTTAAAAAGGGCAAGCCTTGGGTGACTGCAGCAAGTCTTGCTCCATATTTCTGCCTTACAACAAGAGCATCTGGATAGGTGACATTTTATAATGGTTAACTCAAACACATCTAAATTCTACAGCCTTCTCAGCGAACAGAACTTTTGAGACGGTTTATTTGAATATAGGTCTGATTAGTCTGTCCCTGCTCTGAGGCCCTGCTACAGGCAGACGTACAATTTAATATACATAAAGCTTCTTGGGTGTAGGTAATGGTATGTGATGTTGTATGGTAATATTTTGGCTGGTTTGAGTTGCAAGTTAAGCACAATATGCAGCATGCAGTGCAAGTATTAACACCAGGAAATGTGTGTGCATGGTAGCCTTTGAAACAAGGTAATAACGACTGATGAACATCAAGCTTGACTTACATCTACTTACATAATGCTAGGATATCCCCATAATAGCTAAAGTACTAAATAGATGTAATGCATACTATGGAACACTACTGAAAAAACCACCAATAGTTCTGTTATCAACTTATATGAATCTACAACATACCTTTTTATACTACAGCATACACACATT
>JAVQKI010198142.1:0-12362 GCA_036025975.1 Nematalosa erebi
ATACTCATATCCCATGAAGGAAATGTCAGGTACCACACAAAGGGACACTCATGTAGAAAAGGACATAGACATGTGACTCACACAAGAAGATACTGGAATAATAGCCTTTACAAAAGTTATTCTAATACACTTCACACACATACGCACTCACACAGACATAGGCAACACAACACATAGCCTAAACACTCCTACAGATATTAACACTGACAAATGCTACACAGAGACTCTCTCCCTGTCATTCTCTCTCTCAATGGCTATTTACCTTCTGAGACCTTTCCTGATGTCTGCTGACTCCAATACCTACCGGTACACCCCAGAGCAGTATTCAATGATCTTGGCTTATACTTTACACCACACCACACTTCTCGGTTTTGGTACTAGGTTAAGGTGACCAGATTTCAGGGAAGAAACCAGGGACATTTTGGTGTTTGGCACTAGAGCACTATAACAGAACCTAGAACCTTGACTTTTTACTCTTAGCAGAAAGGAGGGACATTTATGTTTTTTGTCGTTTGTCCATAAATAGCATAGGACGCATAAGCATATTTTTTTCTCTCACTAGGCCTATAACAGTTTATTAAATAGGCCTGTATAAGACACAACTGGGAATAGTAACATCTTTTGTAGACCAATGAGAAGACTTGGACTGATGGACTTAAAATTGTAAGTCAGCTGCTGCACAGGATGATAGTTTGAGATTGTTTACTGCAAGTGCTATTAGTTATGCAAAAATGTGTTAAAAACACACACACACACACACACACACACTGTAATGACAGGTGTTAACCTGTGGAGGTCATAGTAGGTTTTCACCTGTAGGGGGAACACGCAAGGAAGATATAGCTAGACTAGGTTACTGAATGCCATGTCTGAGGACACAAACTGCAAACAAAAACCGAGCACAGTGAACTCACGGTGAAGGAGTAGCCTACTCTTATGTCTGCAAGAGACTGTAACAGACATTACACTCACAACACTAAATACAATAGAAATTGAGTAGTAATCTCAAGCACTAGCCTAATGTAATAGGCCTAATGTTATTTGGTGAAAGGCAATTACATGAAATTTTGACTTTTAGTCACATCCACAACGCCCATGAAATGGTAGGCTAACTAGGCCTAGTAGTAAATGGTAGGCTAGATTGAAAAACGGCATGAATACCTTACGTAAAATAACTGTAGGCTAATGTACAAAAGATTTAAATAGCCTACTAGCACAATGTGCTTGTTCATTTTCTGTCAACCATCAAATCGGAGGATGTTTTGTCCTATCAATAGGCAAACTTAAAACCATACGCAACACTGTAGCACTGCGCGGGGCACTGATCTCTAGATCGCCAGTATGGAGCACATAACGCTACAGCGTAGCCTATCTTTAAGAGTTCAGTACCCTTGCGCTGAATTGATCCTGAATTGATCCTGAATAGGCCTACTGAGAGGCGTAGGAAGGGTACTCAAGCAAGTAACCATTTGGAAATGTGTGGCTGTGTTTTTTACAAGTATCCTACTGCAAGGGTCGCAAAATTATAGACTAAATGTAGGCCTACTTTTAGGCATAATGGAAGGCACTGACCGAAGTGAAAAACTCGAGGGGAAAAATGCCGTTCTACGGTGGCTTGCCCTACTGACATATCGGCAACGACCTGAATGGACTCATTTCAGGTGGTTTCATTTAGCCTAATTGATTTATGGCATGCTTTGACATATGAAAAAAGAAAGATCGCAAACGCAAAATAGATCGACACTTTCTTACGAGAGAAGCCATGGAGTCACCAACCTATCGGCCCATGAAGACAAGTCAGAACCGGTGGGTTCACGGCCAAAACCGGGGACAGGTGCAGCCGGGGACAGGGCATTAAAAACGGGGACTGTGCCCGGTAACGTCTGGTCATCTCTGCGTTTCCATCGCCACCAGATACCGTCCAATAATGTTTTCGGGGAGATGGGGTAGGCCTATCCTATTTCTCCCCTCTTTCTTGAATGCCTTTAGTGACAGAATACGAAAGGCACTTGTGCCAATTCATTTTGTTCAATCATCAGTTCAACGTATTGTCTAACCAATAACTTTTTATAATTTTTCATGGCACACCGTCTGCACTGCAAAGACCACAGGCGGTATCATCGAGTGCAATTTTGGACCCGTAGATGGCAATGAAGAGCACTGCAAGCGGGGGCGACCCGCCGTTGAGTCATAGCAGGGGAAGAAGAACACAAAAGCCGGGCAGAGGGACCTACGCTTATGAGCGCATGGTTCTTGCTCCTGCTGTCTTCATTGTAAATAAACCACTTATTAGTGCCAGTTGTCTTTATTGATTTCGTATTTATTTGGATTTCGAAACTTGAGAGTCTAAAGTGGAAGACTTGTACATCTTTGATCAAATATATTGACCTGTTTGCCCGAGGATGTCCGACCAGGAGAACGGCGTGGACAAGCGGGAAGAAGAGAAGCCTGAACTTGAAGCCGGGGCAGAGGTAAGAAAGTAGCTAGCTAGCTAGCTAGCGCGAGTTTGAAATTGTGTGAAGTTGCAACTCTGTGAGTTCGAAACTTTTCAATGGTCTTGTGATATTTCCGATGAACGTTTCAGTATTCCCGTTGTTTTTGTAACGTCTCGAATTGATATGAGGGTTTTATCTGACCTCGTTTGAAAGAAAATGATGCCTCTTTCTTAGAGCAGATGCGCCAAACAATGGCAACAGCAGTGACGGTAGTTTAGCTGTTATTTAGCCAGTTAGCTAGCTAGCGACCTCAGGCATCCATTTTCTCCTACCCGTGGCTTTTCTGAGTGGTGTCCTAATATTTGCTGTTGAAATACAGTGCCTGACGTCTGCTTTTAATAATTACCTATATTGTTGGCAGCTGAAATTCAGTTTATTTAGGTTTGATACTTGCGGGTTTAGTGATTAATCAACGTTATCGATATATAAGGCAGTGCATTCTTATGAAACAGCCTTGCGTCCTGTTACTGTGGTTGGGCTAATTGAAAGATTTTATGCTGTTGATGGTTTTCAGGCGTCAAACGCACATGACGGTCGCCGTTTTAATAAAACATAATGATTAATCTCAACTTAGTCGCTGAAGTGAAGTGAGTCGCTACGGATTGGCAGCGTTGGAATGCTTGGATCAAAGAAGTGAGGCACCAAAGAACGATAACGTTAGCTTGTTCAGTTGATGGTTAATTATCGTCTAAACACTTTTTTTTTAACTTATCAGTAGTAAGATAATGGCGGTAAGGTGGTTCTCTGTCCAGGCCAGTGAAGTTGGCTGTTTAAGTCACCAGGTCGGTGTTTACACATTGCAAAGTATATTCATTCAAAATATGAAGTGAGTGTGTGTCTATGCTAGTATGAAATACATTCGTTAGCCACCTAGCCAGCCCAAGCTAACTTGACTGCTTCACCACCGCGTTCTTTGGTTTGTTTTGAAAATGCTGGGAGCACATTTAGAACTCCTAGGCATCCGTTTTTCTGGATACAAATTCGGAGTTGTATAGTTTTGTACTTCCTCACTTAACGCAGTATAATCCGACCATTTAAATCAGAATTTCAAACCAGTTTAATGTGTCAATAGGTTGATGCTGGTCTCCGTTGTGAAAGCCGCGGCGGCCTACGCTGTTTCGCGCGTAGCAGTCTTGGTGGGTCAGAGACCGGATTGTTAATGAATGAAAAATGAGTCTGGCGAACATTTCAAGCTGCGTGGTATGGGCGTAATGAATTACTGAGTTTTTGTGTGAATGTAAAGCCGTTTACCCGTATTTTGTTACTAAAATGTTGCTTAGATCTCATTTTGTAACGCTAAAATACTTCCGGTGACGACAGATGACGTCACGCCATGGCACCACTTGAAGTCTCCAGCGCTTTAAACGTAACTTAATGTAACAGTTTGCGTGTAAATATTCACCAGACTGGGGGCAGTTTTATACGTATTGCGACTGGGAATGGATTTGACGGACTAATGTCACATTTACTGATTTTTGTCTGCTTATTTAGGATGACGCCTCAGATACTGGCCGGGATGAGGCTTCAGAGGCTGGTCAGGAGAGCAAAGAAGAATCCTCCTCTTCCTCACCAAAAGAGTTCCAAGAGAAGGGAATGCCAGCATATGAGGAGAAAGTGGTGAGAACTTAAAGCAAGATGCTAATGGTGTAATCCAATGCAATGATACATGCTAGCTTGGAGCTAATAGTGGAATCGCAGTGGTGGTCTGTCGCTTTAACCGGATGTCCAGAAAGCAATCTACATTACAAGCTGTATACATGCTATGAAAGATGGAAAATAGTATTGCCAGATCATCTCCTGCATAGTTGAGTGCAAGGCTCAGAGATACAAGGAAAGTTTATTGTCGCATGCATATAGTTACTGGGTGTGAAAAATGCAGTGGCTTTGCTCAAGTCATCACAGATGAAGAAGATTGTTTAATGCACAACCCCTTTTTAAATCAGAAAAAAGATAGCACCCTACACTTGAACCAAATGCAATACACCGAATATGTTTTGTCAGAGACCTCGTTAACCCCCCACTTCTTTTTAGGAAACTGATCGAACCAACCGCTTTGAATACCTCCTGAAGCAGACAGAGCTTTTTGCTCACTTCATCCAGCCTGCAGCTCAGAAAACGCCAACTTCCCCTCTGAAGATGAAACCAGGGCGTCCCCGCATCAAGAAAGATGAGAAACAGAATCTGCTCTCAGCGGGAGAGTGAGTGCCCCCTGAACCTTTCGTCAAAATATTAGTCATTTTGTTTATGTTTGATTATTTGGGATAGAAGATATAGGATTTCTGTGTGTTGAATGCGAAAAAAAAATTGCAGCAATGCAGACACGTCACATGTTTTGATTGGATGTCAGGGCAAAATCTGCTGGAGTCGCCAAAAGTCGGCAGTGTGTTGCCACGGTCGCAATATTTTTACTTAAGCTAACGCCAGGAGTTTGTATAGAAACTCAATAATATACTTTTAGGATATTTGTCACTAGCACAGAACTGCAAAAACCCTTAATTCTGTGACCTCTGTAGGCAAACATTTATTGTTGCCTGGACCATAAAAGATCTTGGTCCCAGTTTGTCCTCCTGCTGAGTACTATATATTGTTATTGTGTTGTGGCTATCTTATTTGGCTGCTCAAAGTAAAAAGGGTCATTGAAGAATAATAACTCTTGCATCTTTACAGCAACCGTCACCGGCGGACAGAGCAAGAGGAAGATGAGGAGTTGCTGAGCGAAAGCAACAAAGCGACCAATGTGTGCACACGTTTTGATGAGTCTCCCTCCTGTAAGATCTGCTTTTAGTTGATCCCCTCTTTTGTCACTCTGATATAAATATGTCTTTAATTTGTTCTGGTGAATTCTGTGCCCTTACAGATGTAAAGACGGGTAAGCTCAGGGACTATCAGATTCGTGGGTTAAACTGGCTCATTTCCCTATATGAGAATGGCATAAATGGAATTCTCGCTGATGAGATGGTATACTTGTATTTTTCTGCTTGTCCTTCTCACATTTGCAACTTCAGAAAATGCATTTCAGAATCTTTTAACAGTAGAACATTATATCATTACATTCTGCTCGTCCCTTTTTCCCCCTCTTTTTTTTTGCATGTTAGGGTCTGGGTAAGACCCTTCAGACCATCTCATTGCTGGGCTACATGAAGCACTATCGGAACATCCCAGGGCCCCACATGGTTCTGGTACCCAAGTCCACACTGTACAACTGGATGAATGAGTTTAAGCGCTGGGTGCCCTCCCTTAGAGCTGTGTGCCTCATTGGTGACCGGGAAGAAAGAGTGAGCCCTTTTTTCTTTTCTTCATACACTTGCATACTATAGTGAATGTTGTATTTTTTCTGAAAACATATGATGTTGTAATTTGGAGTAGTAAGAATGCATTAGCTTTTCAAATTTTGGTCAATTTTGATATTCCATCTGAGTGGGTAATGTCTTGAGTGTGTGTGTAGGAAAGATTTGGGGAATACTGAGAAATAGTTTAAATTCACTCCCAGTTCACTCACCATGTTGTCTTTCATCTCAAGTAACTTTCAACTTTTTTATCTGTCTTCCTATTTCTTAGAATGCATTCATCCGTGATACACTGTTGCCAGGGGAGTGGGATGTGTGTGTGACCTCCTATGAGATGCTCATTATTGAACGTGCCGTCTTCAAAAAGTTCAACTGGAGATACCTCGTCATTGATGAGGCCCATCGCATCAAGAATGAAAAATCAAAGGTCAGGACTGTCTTATAGGTCAAATACATCTTGTTTAACCATTCATCTATAAATTCTCACAACTTAATTGTCTAGCACTGTGATTACAATGTAGTTTTTTTTTTTCTTTTTTCAAGTTGTCAGAAATTGTTCGTGAGTTCAAGACTACAAACCGTCTGCTGCTGACTGGAACCCCACTCCAGAATAACCTCCATGAGCTGTGGGCTTTGCTCAACTTTCTACTGCCTGATGTCTTTAACTCCTCTGAGGTGTGACTAGCTTTATTTGATGTTCCTTGTATACACCTGTATTTAATAGTGTATTGTACTGTATAGTAGTTAGTAATTTAGCAGACTCTTAATAAAAAAAATCCTAAATTTGGAAATGCTTCATATTAGCAGCTAGTGTTATACAGTAAGAAGTTCCAGTTGTTATACAGATATGCTTGGTAAGTCGCATAGATATTGATTTTGTTTTCCTCCAAAGGACTTTGACTCCTGGTTTGACACAAACAACTGCCTGGGAGACCAGAAGCTTGTGGAACGTCTGCACACTGTGAGTCCACCTGTCGTGTCCTCCCCTCATGAGTGCACTGGAACCCACCCGTTATGTTGTGATGCTCATGAAGCCCCCCTTTCTGTCAAGTCACCATGTTCGCTCCTGCCCTGTAGGTCTTGCGTCCTTTCCTGCTGCGTCGTATCAAAGCTGATGTGGAGAAATCTCTGCTGCCCAAGAAGGAGGTGAAGATGTATGTGGGGCTCAGTAAAATGCAAAGAGAGTGGTAAGTTTCAAACTCAGTACTGAAAGATTGGTTCATTTCAGGCATGGATTTTGGAATAATTTGAGAATTTGGAATATTTTGAAAATTGATCATGGAAACTTTTTGGGATACAAAGTATTGACCATTATTTTTTCATGTAAAAACTAGCCTATCCTCCATATTTCTGCGGTTCCCTTGTGTCCTTTACTTTGTTTGTGGTTCAGTGGGCTACATCTGCCCTCCACATTACAATCAAGCATCCTGTGGGCTCAGTGCTCACAACGGAAAAGCCATGATTGTGCTTGATGTTTCTGGAGTGACCTCAGCTTTAAGAGTCCCCCACTCATGACTAATGTTACTGTTTGTAAACTTCCTAGGTACACAAAGATCTTGATGAAGGATATTGACATTCTCAATTCAGCTGGTAAGACAGACAAAATGCGCCTGCTGAACATTCTCATGCAGCTGAGGAAATGCTGTAACCACCCCTACCTGTTTGATGGGGCGGAGCCCGGACCCCCATACACCACTGACCTGCACCTGGTGGTCAACAGCGGCAAGATGGCCGTGCTAGACAAGCTGCTGCCCAAAATGAAGGCCCAAGGTATGGAACAGGAACTGTAGTTGCGTATAAAGTCACTCTGCCTTTAAAAGTAATGTTGCGTGTTGTGACATGGAAACTATCAGGTCACACTTAGCTTGGTGTGCAACTCAACTCTTGTTACAGGCTATGGTTATTTCTCACCCCAGTCTTTCTAATTGGCCCTTCAGCTTGCGTGGTACAATACATGGCACAGTAAACTATAGTGGAACATGTCCGGTTTACAGTCTGCCAAAAAGCACAGCCTTGGCTTTAGATAAGTTGTCTGAGCCCTGGTTTCTGACAGCGAGTATGGACACTGACACTCTTCCTCTCTCAGGTTCCCGAGTGCTCATCTTCAGTCAGATGACCAGGATGCTGGACATCCTGGAGGACTACTGTATGTGGCGTAACTACGGTTACTGCCGTCTGGATGGACAGACCCCTCACGAAGAGAGACAGGTACTTATTCTGTGTTGCCTATTAAAACAGGGAAGAATAAGAGATGTACAAGTTGGTTCAGATTAAAGATAGAATCACACAAGATAATAATATAATCATGTTTTCTTTGCATGTATTCTTCCTCCTTCCTTACAGATCTCAATCAATAACTTCAATGAACCAAACAGCAGCAAGTTCATCTTCATGCTCAGCACTAGGGCTGGTGGCCTGGGCATCAACTTGGCCACAGCTGATGTGGTCATCATTTATGACTCTGACTGGAATCCACAGGTTGACCTCCAAGCCATGGTCAGTACATACAACATAAGTGTAACCTTTTGCCGTGATTACGGGAACATAACATAATTTATGTTTGAGTATAGCGCACACTAGAGGCATTTCCACAAATGGTGCTGAAAGCCGTGGAGATTCTGCATAGTTGATAGTTTTTGCCCTGCCGCCTCTAGGATCGTGCTCACAGAATTGGTCAGAAGAAGCAGGTGCGCGTGTTCCGCTTCATCACTGAGAACACTGTTGAGGAGCGCATTGTGGAGAGAGCTGAAATGAAATTGCGCTTGGACTCTATTGTCATCCAGCAAGGTAGATTCATAGGCATATTTTTTCTCTTGCATATATTTACATGCACATACAGTGCACAGACAATCATGCAAAACATGCACCACACACTTTTTACTTGTAATGCTTGTACATTTAACTGCTCAGAGATGTGGGTCCAGTTTTGTTCTAATTGCTTAAAGAAAGCACAGTACAGAGACTCATCCAGTTCATGTTCTCAGGGTGGCTGATGGCCACTTTGAATAACCTCAAGAGTGTAACTCTTTTATTTTTTGCTGTAGTCCCATGTTAAAACGGTTAGCTCTAAAGGGGATACACTTATGGCCAGAAATGATGCCGAAATCTCGCATTTATCTGGGTTGCCTAGTAACAATGCCAAACTATTTTCTAGCTATCTATAAACAATCAGAAAATAATTTTTCAATTTTGAGAATTGAAACTTAGTTTTCATTCAGTTCTGCAACTGTTAATGTACCGGCGAGAATTTGCGAGACTAGACCTACTGCATATTCCTTCTCGCCAGGACCTGTTACTGTAAAACCTGTCTTTGTTATAGATAGATAGGTAGATAAATAGAGATACTATAGAGATTGATAGAGATGCTATATATACTAGCAGATCTGGTCTAAGTAAATGATCTTTCTCTCTTATAGGAAGGCTGGTGGACCCCAACATGAACAAGCTCGGCAAAGATGAGATGTTGTCCATCATCAGGCACGGTGCCACACACGTCTTTGCCTCCAAGGAGAGCGAGATCACAGACGATGACATTGATGAGATCCTGGAAAGAGGAGAAAAGAAGGTATTCACTGTTGTGGTGTAGTTACAGGAGTTTCAGGTCACACTGTCTTTTTCCTACGCTTCATTGCAAGAAACATTGATTCTGGCATTTCTCTGAAACTGACTGTTAGTGTTTCTTATCTTTTATAATCTTGTTCAGTGCATTGCATGACATCTTTTTATGACACACTTTTGTAAGGGAATAATGTGGTAAAGCGAGGTTGTGTTGAAAAAGTTAGCCTCTATTTCCTAAAAAGAATGGTCCATCTCAAAGCCACAGTTGTCCCGAGTCTAATGTTGCTAATAGGAAATATCCGGTTCCTCATATTTGTCCCTGTCTCCACTAGACTGAGGAGTTGAAAGAGAAGTTGGGCAAACTTGAAGAAGGCTCCCTGCGGAACTTCACCATGGACACGGATAACAGTGTCTACAACTTTGAAGGAGAGGATTACCGGGAAAAGAAAAAGGTTACATTTACTTTGTTGCATTGCTTGTGTAGGATACACAAGAATAATACTGAAGCATATGATTCAGTGAAAGTGTAGGCATTCAATCAATAATGATTTTAGTTAACAGCATTGTGTTGGACTCTTTCACACTCTCATTACAGGTCATCACAAACTGGATTGAGCCGCCTAAGCGAGAGCGGAAGGCTAACTATGCTGTCGATGCCTACTTTAGGGAGGCACTGCGTGTCAGTGAACCCAAAGCCCCCAAGGTAAGTCCAGTCCTCAATAGGATTTATTTGGATTAATAAAATAATGAGTGACCTTGAGGTGTATGCTACTGGACACCTTAATATCCTATGGGATAAATGAAGTATCTATCTATGAGCAAGCTTTTTTGTAGTTTTGTCTGAAAATGTAATATTGTGGATGTTTTATCAGGCCCCCAGACCTCCCAAGCAGCCCAACGTTCAGGACTTCCAGTTCTTCCCCCCAAGACTCTTTGAGTTATTGGAGAAAGAGATCCTCTTTTATAGAAAAACCATCGGCTACAAGGTACAGCCTCTTGCACAATGACTTTACATCATTCTGTTGTCAAATATGTAACAGATGTTACATATTTGACAAAAGAATGCGTTCAGTTGAAGGATGAAACGTTCTAATGTTGAACTCGAGAGGATGATGTGGGTGACGACGGTTGGTTTGCCAACAGGTTCCACGGAACCCAGACCTGCCAAATTCAGCCCAGGTGCAGAAGGAGGAGCAAGCGAAGATTGATGAGGCCGAGCCGCTGACTGAGGAGGAGCTGGAGGAGAAGGAGAACCTCCTCACACAGGTAACCATGGCAACAGGTTGGGATCAGTACATGGCTTAAGATGCAGCAAGTACAGATGGGCAGAAAACACATTCTTGCCTGTGTCTCCTCTGGTAGGGATTTACCATCTGGAACAAGCGTGACTTTAACCAGTTCATCAAGGCCAATGAGAAGTGGGGCCGAGACGACCTTGAGAACATTGCCCGAGAGGTTGAAGGCAAAACACCAGAAGAGGTTATGGAATATTCTGGTAAGTTGATTGTCATGTATCTAGTGTAGTGTGCATTTTGCAAGTGCACATGCACTGTTCGTCTTTAAACTAAAACTAATGTATGTGTGTTGTAGCTGTATTCTGGGAACGATGCAATGAGCTGCAGGATATTGAGAAGATCATGGCCCAAATTGAGAGGGGAGAGGCCAGAATTCAGAGGAGGATTAGCATAAAGAAGGCACTGGACTCCAAGGTGAGGCCACCTTCAACACCTATCTCAGATGACCAGTGTCTTCAGTACAAGACATCTTTCAGATCTCAAGTTCAAACTCTTGCTTATCTCGTGACAGATTGGCCGCTACAAGGCTCCCTTCCATCAGCTGCGCATCTCCTACGGCACCAACAAGGGCAAAAACTACACAGAGGAGGAGGACCGCTTCCTGATCTGCATGCTTCACAAATTGGGCTTCGACAAGGAGAGCGTCTACGACGAGCTGCGTCAGTGCATCCGTAACTCGCCGCAGTTCCGCTTCGACTGGTTCCTGAAGTCCCGCACTGCCATGGTGAGTGAGGAAAGGCCATGGAGGGCCAGTGCTTACTGAAATTAGGTGGTTGGCGAGTAGCGTAAGGGGCAGATTGTGTCAGAAAATAGTTTGCTCGTGTTAACATTGGCTAAAAGAGCTGCTACTTGCGATCACATCTTGTTGTTTGCTGGTTTAAGAAGATTTAATGATCTTCAGCAGTGTCTGTCTCTGATTGATTTGAGTCTCATTCAGTTTGAACATGAACAACTAAATCGATGGGCATGGAGATTTTAAGTCTATGCTATTTAAGTTGAGATTCAGTTGAACATTGATCTCCAAGCTGAGATCAAAATAGATATGAATGATAATTACATTTTGCATGTAGTCATCAGACACAAGAGTGTCTCAGTTAAACTTGTTTGCTTTCACAGGAACTGCAGAGGAGATGTAACACACTGATTACTCTAATTGAGCGCGAGAACATGGAGTTAGAAGAGAGAGAGAAGGCTGAGAAGAAGAAGAGAGGCCCCCGCACATCTTCAGTAAGTTAATTCCTTTTTCCCTTCCAGACCCTAAACACACACACACACACACACACACATACACACACACACACACACACACAGTAGTGTGCTTTAAAAGCATTTCCCACACACAATGCCTCATGCTCAGAAGACAGCTATATTTATATACTTATTTATCTCTCTATTTCTTTCCAGGCCCAGAAACGCAAAGCTGAGGGGACTCCAGATGGTCGTGGACGCAAGAAGAAGCTGAAGTTGTGAGCGGTGCATGGCACAGGGGTTACTGTCTGAGGGGTTTAGGGGGAACCATTTCCGTGCCCCAACATGGCAGTGGGGCCAAAGGCTGGTGGTGGAGACATGTTTGTTAGTGTACTCGTTACGGGTCCCGCTCATGTACTGCACCAGATCGTATTACTCAAACCTGCTTCACAAGAGTAGTGTCTCGCTGTTGGTAGGGAGTAGTGATAGGACTGGGGGGGGGGGGGGGGGGGGGGGGGGGGGGGGGGGGGGGGGGGGGG